>MIQA02015885.1:0-20239 GCA_001887855.2 Sclerospora graminicola | reverse complement strand
CAGCAAACGTAAGCGCGTAGTCGATACCTAATCTCTGCTCGTATCCACACGCCACAAAGCCTTGCCTTGTATCTCTCAACGTTCCCGTTTTCCTCCAATTTTGTTTTGAAAACCCACTTAGTGTGAAGGGGTCTACAATTCTCAGGCCGCTTGATCACTTTCCTCACATCATTTCGTTCCAATGCTGTGATCTCTTCGTCAATCGCCGTCTTCCACTTGTCAGAATTCTTGGATCTCATCGCTTGATTGAAGGATTTCGGATCAACTTCGGTGATCAAGTTTAGTGATCCCACCTCCTCGTCTTCAGCCTTTGATTCTTCTTGGTCGACGATCTTGCTTACGCTTTCATTTCTTGTCTTGCTCCGAGTTTGGTGTTGCTCCCGCTGCCACGCCTTCTTCTTCTTGCTTGGCTTGGTCTTCGTTGAAGTGTTGGTAACGTTCGCTCCTTCTTGATCTTCGTTTTCCTCCATATTTTTTTTCACTAATCTGTTCTGATTTTCGTCCAGAGTCTCGATGTTTTTTATATGTTGAGTCACGACAACCTTCCTCTAGGTATACCTTGTATCCTTTCACTTCTTCGCTTTTTCCCACGATTAATCCAATCTGTGACCTGTGTGCCAAGGAATTCTTTCCCGGTTCCTGTACACCGAACATGGTGAGCCAAAAGCGACAATCTCTCCCAAATTCGGTTTGTTGCCAGTAAGAACTTCCAAAGGCGACATTCTTTTTTCGTTTCCGTTTGTCGGGCTTCTGTTCACGATGTATGCGGCATATTGCACCGCGTCGCCCCAGAACGCAAGACTAATGCCACAAGAAAATATCATGCACCGAGCCATATTCATTATGGTTCGGTGCATGCGTTCAGCTTTTCCGTTGCTTGACTGGTTGTTCGCCTCACTCATTTGTCTGATAACACCAGTGTTCTTGCAGAAGGTATCCAGATTCCGGTATTCTCCACCGCCATCCGTTCTTAGTACGTGAATTTTGCAGTTGAATTGTCGTTCGAAAAACGCTAAGAAGTGCTCGAACATCTTTGCAGCGGCGTCTTTTGTCCTCGCTAGAAAAACCCGTACGTAATTGGATTTGAAATCCACGAAATTTATCAAGTACCTGTTTCTAAATCTGTCTCTCGGTGTGATAGGTCCTTTTAAGTCGGAGCATATCACACCACCGATGCGATCCGTAGGCGCGTTTAGGCCGCTGTCTTTCTTCGGTCTGGCATTCTTTGACTGTTTACCTTGTGTGCAGGTAAGACAGTTTAATCTTGTCTTGTCAGTGAGTAGGATGCCAAAACTTGGATCCGTCGCCATTCGTTCGATGGCATCGTAGTTTAGATGTCCGAGCCTTGCATGAAAATGCATTAGAGACCCTTTTTGAACATCAGTTCCGTTGTTTGCTTCTTTCTCATTGTCTTCCAAAACTGTGAACACTGTTTCTTCGATCTTTTTACGCTCCTTCTTAACTTCGACATCCACAGTGAACACTTTATTTTTTTCACATCGAAAATTGCTTCGCCACTTTCTCGGTGCTTCATCACTCTTTTTCCGTCGATGTGCGTCATTTCACAGCCTTTTTCTACGAGTAGACCGTAGGATAGTATATTCCTCGCCAGGTTTTCCACGTAATACACGTTTTCCAACTTAATTGTTCGCATTTTCAAACCGACTTTCACTTGTAACTTGACCCAGCCCTTCTTTGAGATGTTCAGTGTTTTTCCATCTGCCTGAAAACATTTTCCTTTTATATCTTCCGATCCTCGAAGAAACGCATCATCGTTTACGATGTGCATGCTTGCACCACTATCGAGAATCCATTTGTTTTGTTCGAAAGTCGAGTCCTTTTCGACAATTGCCAACGTAAATTCAATCTTTTTTTCCTTCCTTTTCGGGCATTTAGCTCGAAAATGTCCGGCTTCGCCGCAGGCGTGACATTTCCATCCTTTTGACTTTTTTCCACGTAATTAACTGTTTCTACGCCGTAATTTCTTCCTTGTTTCGCATCGCTTTCCACTGCTTGCGCGAACTGGCACAGCTCTTCGGCTTGTCGTAGATAATCCGTCCTCGTGTGATTAAATCTTGCCATCAGAATTGTCTTTAGTTCTGTAGATGCGTAATGCACGATATTATCCACTACCAGCGGTTCACTGCCGCCCACCGCTTCGGAAATGGCCACCAAGTATAAGTAGTGTTCATTCCAATTTCGCTTCGGATGTTTTTTACTCGTGAACAATTTCATCGACTGGGCTGGTGTGATGCTTGTATGAAAAGCATTTAACATCTTGTTCGTGATGTGCACCAGGGTGGGTATTTCACTCCACCATCCGTCCACTTGCCTGTTGTAGTAGCGCTCCGCCGTTCCACTGAGGTAGTGACCTAAAAGATCAACTTTGATTTCTTCGGTCCACATATACCCGCACGCTGATTCCGCAATGGCCACTTGGCGGATGAAACGGGTGCCCCATTGCTTGAACCCAGCGCCCAATCCACGGTATACTTCCGTTCCGTCGAAAACCCTGATGGATAATTTACAATCCTTGGCCGATGGTGTCTTAAAAAGCGGCGGAACGTTTTGCGCTGGAAACTTCATGTCTGGAATATTTTGTCCTTGAAATTTCACGTCCGGGCATCCACCGAGATTTCCAGCAGGACCTTTGAAGTGTTCTTCCGTATGTGGTCTTTTTTCCGGGGTGTTTTCCAAAGAGGCCATCCTCATTTTCGTCCCCAAACGCATCGAGTTATTAAATCCGCAATTCTCCATATCCACGTTATTTCTTGATTCTTCTAGTCGGTCCATTCTGTCCGCTAGTCGCTTCATCAAATCCAGCAACGTCTCTCCTTCCTTCTTCATCTCCGTTTGCTTGTCTTCCAGATTTTCTTGTTTTAAGTCAGCTTGACCCTTTGGGCTCATAACCTGTTGTCCATTCTTGTTTTCCATATTAGCAGCACAATAATGAGAAACTGGAGTCTTGAATAGCCGACTGTAAACAATAAAATCAAACAAACTTCCACAGGAACTTGTTCAAATATAAGTGTATTAAGAAGTGTCATTACTAGTCCTGCGCTTCCCTAGCTACTCGCACAATCCCAAAAGGTAAGTTTCGTAACTTTCCTTTTTGGGAAGTGACAAAAACTATTCTGATAACCGGTCATTACTAATAATAGTCCGTAACACAAAAAAAGGTTATGGCCTAAATTCATATTGGACAAAATTACCGAAAATCTCCAATAATGATATTTCACCAGAAATATCACCAAAACGGACAATTTTCAACACTATAAACATGTCTAATCTAGAATGCAGTCTAGGCTCAGGCTTGACGGATAAGTTACCTGCTTTGGACAGGTTACTGTGATCATGGGAGGTGTTACTATAGTCTGGGCCCGGTGCTGGTAAATGGGTGAAAATGCACTGTGAACTGATTTTCAGTCGGATCCCCTCTTCTCGCAACGCATAAACCTTGGATTCGTATTCAGCTACTGCTACAACTTGAGCTCGGACTTGATCCCATACTAATTCCAGATGTTCATATGCCTCTTTCACTATCCCTTGGAAAATGGTTTGATTGCGCAATTGTCATAGCCACGCCATCCCAATTCCACATATACCCTTCCATAATCGATGGAAAACTTCGGTATAAGTTTCAGCATACCATCCGTACTGCCTCATCATCGCCTTCTTTATCCGAATACCTACCGGTGGGGCGCACCTAGTTACAATTGCAGTCTGAAAATAATCCAAGCGTGAATCAGTGATCGTCTTTCCACGCCAGTGTTGCAATAATCGTCTCCATAAGGCTTGAGCTCGAGGGCACTCCCACAGGATATGACATATGTCTGTGCGGAGACTCGTACATCATGTATCTAAGGCACATCGCCTATCTGCTTGGCTTCGGGCGTAGAAGGTGTTCAATTGCATAGTGATAACTCGATATTGCACTCAAACTTGATAATTCGTCAACAAATTATTGTGTTCCCATACCTGATTGGGGTCAACATCTTGGATATCATTCCACCAGCGACTCGAAATGCCTTGATTCCTCCATTTCGCTAAAATAGGTTTCAATTGTGGCGCCACTCCATGAAAGTACAGCTTCCGAAATGAACGACGGAAATTCGACCATATCCTTCGTATTGGTGTGTTGTCCTCCATAATCCAGCCGATAAGAGAATATCTGGGTGCGGATGAAAAACGACTAACTTTCCCACAAACTGTTCGTTTTCACCATTAATCTCCAGGTCACTGGACAAAATTTCCCGTATAATCCCATCTGCTTTTTGCTCTAAGAGCGCAGTGGCTTCTGTGCTCCGACCGTGTCCTCGCATTCTTCCTGGTGCTACAACATTCCACGTAAGCATCTCCAAACATGTTGGTCCTCTCCAGAAACAAATCGGTGGCCGTTCTCCCAAATAATGGCCTATCTCCACTCTAGGTGACGCGATAATAATTGAGTATAACCAGCGACCTATTTTTGCACAAGTATGGGAATTCCCATCTACCCCTTGCACCTGCCACATAAAAGTATTCTTCGTTAGTCGTAGTATTCTCAAATCACTGATGGATACCGTTGGAATACGATAATATTTCTTGGCAGATAACATCGGCGCCTTCTCCTCCCGTATCCATGGGTTTGAATCCCAACCATATGTCCCCCAAAAGGGAATGGTTGATGTGGGAAGTATATCATGATATTGGCATGTGTCTATGTCGACATGGATCGTAAACTCATCCTTTGGTTTTAAAGCCAATCCTTTCATCCCTAGTCTCAGTTCCATTGAAGTTATTACCCGCGGTAACTCCTCCCGATATAACCTTCTAACTTCTCCAGCTCGCCCGTTTTTGGCCCAAGCCATTCCTTCACTTCTCTCGCTACTGTCGGTATCGCACCTGGCTCCACAATTGCGCCTGATTTACAAACTTTATAACCTTTCACAGGTGTTAGTAAATGGCCCGAATGGATATCAGCTCCTATTCCTGCTAGATCCAACCACGCCTGCTGATAGCTATCTCTCGCCGCAATGAGCCAATGACAGGCTAGCTTTAGACGTTGAATCTTAATAGCCACTGGAATAGATATCAGTCCCACTCCCCCTGCCGCGTATGGTGTGAAGGGTAACGTGGGCGATATCTTATGTCTCCCGCCTTCACTCGTAGTGTTATTCCGCCATAAAAATGCTTTCTGAATGTTTACCAGCTCTCGCATCAACTCGGCTGTGGGTTCAAACATTCGCGCTGTGAATAGAATGAATGGTATTGCGATAACATTAAACAATTGGACCCGTTCCATTAAAGCTGTTACGCATTCCGTTGCCGTTGCCAACCTCCTCTGTACATTTCTGATCCGTAGTGCCCAGTTAACCGTTGGTAAAGTAGTCCACCCAAAGAAATAACCAATATATCGAATTGTTTCCCCTTCCGGTAAAACCGGTACCTTGTACCATTTTTCTGGTACAAATTTCGTATTTAGGAAGACAAATTTGCTTTTAGCCGGCTGTACCTGTAGACCAGAAAGATCCCCGGAGCGACGAACTATGTCCAGGGCTATAGGTACCTGTTCTGCGTGTTGGACAAATATCGTGGAATCGTCGACGAACGCAGAGAAACGATGCTGGATGGAACTATCCTGATATAGAGGTTGAATCCCCGCAATCCTTTCTTCTTGAAGCAATGCTAACGCCATTGGTTCGACCGCTAAGATGAACAACAGGGGCGCCAAGGGACACCCCTGTCGAATCCCTGATTTGACTTGGAGCGGATCCGAAAATTGATTATTAACCAAAAGTTTCGCCGTAGTTCCCGCATGTATTCGATCCATTAAATCCACAAATTGATCTGAGAAACCAAAGACATGTAAGACGTGTAGTAAATATTTTCGATCAGCAGTGTCATAAGCTTTACTGAAGTCCAAAAATAAAATTCCAGCACTCTTGGCTGCAGATTCGTTCTGTTTTCTTCTATATGTTTCAAATGTTGCTTTCATCATAATGACTGTCTTATCCATACGACGACCGGAGACAAACCCCTGCTGAGTGTCACCAATTAATTGGCCTAGAAAAGCCTGTAAACGTCTGGCCAATATTTTCGCGAACAACTTGTAACCGGTTGTCAACAACGAAATTGGGCGGTAATCAAGGGCATTATTTGAGTCGCCCTTCTTCCGTAATGGAATCACTACTGCCTTTAAAAAGGATCTAGGTGGTTGACCTCCCAATAGTATAGAATTAAACAGCCTCGTCAAGGGTTTCACTAACACGTCCCCAAAATCTTTATAAAAGTCATTTCCTAGACCGTCCTGACCGGCTGCCTTTCGTCGATCTAGACATTTTATTGCCCATTGTACATCTTCCTCCTGTATTTGCGCAAGTATGGCTGAATTTTGAGCTGTGGTTACCTTGCGATGATCAGGTATCGTCATAAAGTGTGCCATTCCATCTCGTAATTTATCACTTGGATCTGTACGGTGGCTACATCCCATGATAGGGCGCGAGGTGGCTGCGAATTTATCCGGTATGGATAAGGAGGCTGGGAATGGAGGGCCCAAAATCGCATCAATTTTGGTGACCGTTTGGTCACGTTGCCAGACGGAGGCCCGTTTGAACAACCATCGTACATCAGAAGATGATCTATGTAGCCGAAAACCCCGTCGAAACGAACATTCTTTATGTAAGACTCCAGATAAGGCTGAAACTAAATGTCGCCTGGATTTCGCGTTGTCTCGAACCATTCTTTGAAGATGATACAGGCGTCGTTTCCTACGTCTAGCCACTTTCTTCCGGATTTGAAAAATTATGTCACAATACATATCCACTCTAGTATCCCAACTGGGTTCATCATTGTTTTGACTGTTGTATCTTGTAATACGATCCCGTAATAGTGAATGGGTTTGATCATTATTAGATCCATAAAACGGATAGGGCATGCGCCTATTCGTCATATGAGTCTGTGATACACTCGGATCTTTTAAACATAAATACACCTGGTTATGGTCTGAAAAAACTGGTGGGGCTTCTACCTCCACACAGACTACCCAATTTTTACCAGTTGTCCGAGACATAAAAGCGATCGGTCCGACTGGCTTGGTTCCCTCGCCAATATGTATAATGGTCCGATGGGTCTATGGTTATCTCGTCTATGACAGGCATCATTAAAATCCGAGCGTCCCGTAATCCCCCTTCCCTTAATAGTCTCGCCAAAGCCTTGCTCTCTGGACGCATTGTACGCGTGCCACCAAGTCGATCTAAAGCCGGTGAATCGACACAATTAAAGTCTCCCCCCAAAATACAATTTTTAGGTTTCGTTCGAAAATCGTCCGTAAAGCTCCAAAAAATAATTCTCGACTTTTAAAATCACTGGACGGACCGTAAACATTAATCACTACAGCATCATTCCACTTGCCCACTACAAATCTATCTGTCCATAACGTTTGTTTCCACGGAACAACTTGGTCCGCTACAGCCGGGGTATCCAAGATTGCAACACCCCCTGGTTTAGTGGTATATACGCTCCAGTAGGAAAGTGTCTTTTTCCGGCCCTGATTTCCCCAAAGAGACGCCCATTTTCGTGACACTTCATCTCTTTCTGCTAACGATGCTATGTGTGTTTCTTGACGCAGAATGATGTGTACCACATAATTTGAATTACCCCATCTCCGCGCATTAAACCAGGCATCCATGTCTTTTTTTGCAGATCCCCTGACATTTTGGCTTAGAAAAACGCTTGTCAACTTGGTTGACTTGGATGATTCCGTGCCCGATAATGGCTTAAACTCTAAATCTCTCATTAGTCGATGTGTCGTGAAAATATCTAATGTTTTCATGTTATAGTATGTCGAAAGTGATGTCTTCCCTACTGCGGTGCCCTTAGTATCGACTCTGACCATCTTGGTCTGATTCAATAGCTTTAACTGCTTTGTTCCCCACTAGTTGGATGATACCATCTGAGTGCATGAATGTGAACATATCCTTCCAAGCCCCTGTCACTCCATTTGTTATCTCACTCATCTGAGCCGCATAATCTGTCTTCGTATCCACTAGGTGAAGATGTCGCTGTAATAGACACAAAATTGTGTCTGCTGATTGATAATTTTCTCCTAATAGAGCGGCAATCTGCTCCGCGAAAAGATGCGCGCTGAGAAGCATGGTCGCTAGAATCGGCACTTGTCGAGGAACCAATAACTTTAACACTGCATTTCCCCGAATTGAATCTTCCTAAGCCGCGCACATTCCTGCGAACTGTTCATAATCGCAATTTTTTGTGCTGAACTTTTCATCACGTTGAATCGTTTTTCCCATTCTAAAAACCACTCTCCTGAGATATCTAGCAGGCCTTCCCTTTTTCCTGCCTCCACTACTGCAATCCAACATTGTTCCCGCCAAGTTTTAGTGAGTTCCACTAACACTCTTCCATGAACCCTATCCAATATGTAGTAAGATCCTGGTACCACTTTCAGTAAGCGAAGTAATCTATTAGCTTCCAACTGTGCGGCTTTCATCCAGAGCGTCTATGTTGAACTGAGTACAGGGAATGGAATCCCTGTTTATTCCTCCCAATGTAACAATAATTGATTCCACGCCACCTTGAACTCGGCCATTGTCATAGTCATAATATTAGGTTCGGAATCACATTTCATCATTTCATCAAATAATTCCCTTTGTACCGGTACAATCTCCATTGATTCCGCCTCCTCCTCGTTGTTATCTCTAAGACATATTCGCTTCGACATTGGGGTGTCACGTGTTTCGGATTGATTTGTATCCTGCGAACTCTCTGAGTGATCTGATTCCTTATACTCCGAATCTGAAGCTGCGCTAACTGAAATCCGTAATTGTTCTTGTTCCGAGGTGTGGTCCCACCACACGCGCTCATACCATTGTTGAAGTATCGGTTTTGAAATTTGGTACTCCTGTTGCAATTTGTGCAAGTATCCTGGTCAGATTAGTCAGCTTGTAGCAAACGCTTTTGTTCCGGTAATAATAGCTTCATTACTGTATCCGATAAAAAGTGCAATAATTCGGTCATCCGGGGATCTTTCGACATTATTATCTGAGTAATCTCACACTTCAGACCATGGTGAATAGTGGGTCCAGTTAATCTCTGTAGGAGATCTGCATAATTCCCGTCCCAATCATCAGGATCCCAGGGTGATTGATTTCCATAACTGGTGATGGATCCATTCGGACTAAGTGCTAATTCCTGGGCAGAAGCTGGCGAGTTCAATCCGACATTATCATCTCGAATCGGAATCTGTTCCTGTTGGGAAGGCGCTTCTCGCAATCTTTCGCCATCTACCCAATCTTGGTCCATATTACTATGACAAGATCGGTCATCATCATACTCTTCATCGTCACTGTTATCCTCCATAGGTATATCCTCTGAGAATTTACATCTTGTCCCACTGAGTATGGCTGAGTAATGTTGTCCGCTATAGACTAAAATTAACGGTCGTTGTCCTTCCTGATGTTCCATCGTTTCTGCGTTGAGGAAAGCTCGCATCTTCTCGTAAAATATACCCACTGTCATCAGGTATTCACCACTCATTTGAAATGTTTTTCCCCGTACCGACCTTGTTTCCGGCACTAGATGTAATAATCCAGGAACTGTCATCCCTGGTGGGTGACTTAGGGCATAGATCTCTCGTTGAAGCAACGTACTCAGTGATTTCAACGTGTCCGTACTTCCCCATTTGGTCCTTGGAATATTTTCATTAATCTTAGAGCTGCTTTCAGCGAACTCTAGTAGGTGTTCCTGGAATTGTTTCCTAGACTCCTTAGGCGTTATTCTATTATTCGCTCGTCCCAGTTCTATCAGCGTAGGTTTCCTCGTTCCGGGAGGAAATTTCAAATCGAAATCTAGAAGCGCTCTGATGATACAGCCGTCCTTTAGTTTCTTCGACATCGATTCCAGTAATTCTACATTGTCCCGGAGCTTCTGTGAACAGGCTAAGGCTTGACACACCGCGTAAACCTGTCAATTACCTGTCGCTGGAATTGGTATCGATATCAATCCCAAAGCCTGGATCTTTTTTGGTATAGAAGTCAAGTCTAACTTCGCTGCCTCTTCTTCCACGAGCGGTTTCACTGGTGTAATTGGTCCTTTCTCTGTTTCCACTTGTCTAATAGCCTCATTGAGGAAAGTTTTTACCTTTCCCTCTTGCATCAGTAAAGTGGCCGCTTTCTTTTGAAGGATAATAGCTTTCTGCTCTCGCTCTAGCTGTCGAGCGTGACGGTCCTTTTTTTTCTTCCTTCCTTGTTCCTTCGTGTCTGCTGTTACCCCTGACACCCGCTTTTCCGGTTGGCTTATTGTTGTGCTGACTCCATCTTGATTGGAATTATCGATGTCTCTTTTAAGACTAGATTCAACTTGCAGTTTTTCTTTCTTGTCCTCGTACGCCGTGTCCTCTTGCTGACTAGCCCCGCCTCTTCCTTTATAACGCTTAACCGTTACCCACTCCGACAGTTCTGGCTGACTTCGTGATCGTGTATGAGTATCATCCTTAGGTAACTCCTTATCCTGCTTCTCTCCCCTGTCGGCCTGTTTGCATGGCGTTACACATGGCACTGTCTTCTGTCCGTCATCCTCGGTGACTGTGGCTCCTTTCTCTTCTAAGTCTGCTTGTGATGTTTGAATCCGCGATTGACTTTCCCTTACCGCATCTACCTGCGCTCGAAGTTCATCCATACTTCGAAAGTTGTATCTTGAGACGCAAATTGTTTCAAATCTTGTAATTTCACCTCAATACAGTTCGCTTTAAATAGTTCAGCGAGCGGTTTGACGCACTTCCGCATTGGATGTCCGATGTCCCCGCATCGTAAACACTGCTTACGTCCACGCATAGAAGAGTGTTCAATTACAAGCATTGTGTGGCCCCAATAGATACGTCGTACGTCCAATAGTGCTTTTGGGCAAGCATCGGACTCCACAATCAACTCCCATGCCGTGGACGTATCAGAGAAAGGTCCACCCTTGTCTAAGTCGTCCAGTTGAAAATCGACTCTAAGCAACTTTTTAAGAAATCCCGACAACTTGAGGAGGTCGACCGACCGCGTAATATTTTTCAGTACACAAGAGTAAAACCCGTTGTGAACATACTTCTCTCCATTACTATCTAGTTGGTTCTTCCATGCTGAAGCGTCGGCCGAAGCCACCTCTTGATGTAAATTGTATAGAGGATGGTCGTACCTATGGAATGGTACAGTCAGACCCACAAACTTCGTTGCCATATTCCTTGTATAAAAGTGAAAATATAATGCATGTTTTCCTCCATCATAGCTGATATTCTTGACTTCCGCCACGATACGCCATAATTATACACTTCCAGAGCCTCGTGTGGCCGCGGCTGTGGCGATGCTTTCTTGGATACTCTTGGTACTCAAGAAGGCTTCCTTGATCGGACTCTCGCTCTTTAGGTCCATTACCAAGCATCCTTGAACTTGTGCTCGGATCGTCTGCACTAGTCGGACCTGCTCGTCATTTTTCATGATTCGCTTCACGAATTGCGGTAATTGCTTTCCAATTATCGTTCCTTCCACCAGTCATTGCACAATCCGCCATTCATCTGCACTGCCTTCCCGCACCTTCATCGGTGCAAATTTTCCATACTGTTTTTCGCATACATCCCGTAACCGAGGAATCTCCTCTGGCGCGTAAACTTCAGTGTTAAAAAGAAACGTCTTTTTCAGCATTTTTTTGGGCTCGTGGCCGCTGGCCCTGCCACCTTATTTGCCCAACCTTTCAATGGCGCTGGCAGTACCTCTGCTTTTTTTTACTTTCTCCTGCCCTATCGCCATCCAGAGTATTCCTTCAAAAGACTGCGGCGACCTTTGAGCTAGTAGTACCAATTCAACAACCTGTTTACGCCATTCGGTCCAGTCCTTCTTTTCGTCCATCACAAGAAGTTCGTAAAAATCAAGCAGCCGTTCCGTCTCCGATGCCTTAAGGGTAGGAAGGCGTTTCCCCACATCCGAGAGCCTAGACACTGGGCCCCTCGCCTTCACATAAATCACCGTAACGTAATTCATCAGATTGCCAAAATGGGTATTTAAGCTTTTTGGCCATCATTTTGGCACTTTTAGGCCAATCGGATTGAGACAGGTACAGAAATAAAGCTGTTTTAATGGTGCGTCAGCTGGTCTGTTTATAAGCCTAAGCCATTAATATTTGTCTTTTCCAGTGGCGCACAAATGGCAAAGTTTGAGTTTTCTATGCAGCAGATTTTGGCAGGAGCTCTATTGAGGAGAACGACCACTATTGTGGTTTATTTTAGTCAGACGGACCGAAAAAAACATACGGAAGCATCGAGATAATATTTAGTTATTTTGAGAGAAATATCAGTGGACTGTTTTTTTGCGCAAGCGTCGTGTGATTTGCTCGTCGGGTACCATAAACTGATGCTGTGAAAAGCCAGCCAGTTGTTGGAGTGTATTTTGAATATCGTGTTTCTGACTGGTTATCGAAAATTTTTCATAAACTGATGACCCACCATAATCCGATGAATTACGTTAAACAATTCCTGGGTTATATCCAACCAGGTCTGCGTTCTTGGCCTGGTAGTGGATGCTTGAGTGAGCGCAGTGTGGAGTGCCTGGGCCAAATTTTTGGGGTCCTGGGACTCAGCTTGTCCCACCATCCTGATCTGTGACTTACTTGAGTTACTGGATTGTTTTTCTGGTTCTTGCTGGGTTCCCACCTGATTTGTGTTACTTTCACCAGGTGAAAGAACCGGTTTAACCAATATTCCTGATTGTTTTGGTGGAATGGCCATGACCGTTTTCACCGGTATTAGCGGTTCTGATTCCGGTTCAATGTTGACCCCGTCTGTTCCAGAAGTCATGATTGCCTCGGGTCCTGCTTCCACGGCCCCCGAGATCTCCGATTATTCCGGAACTATTTTTCGTCAACTACTCTCTCCGCCGTCGCTTCTTTCTCGTGCCCTTGACTTGTCCCTGTCCCCCCCGGGTTGTCTGGGTCTGTATTCGAGCCCGGGTCATCCAAAGGTGTCCGGGTTTGATTGCTTTCATTCATGTTAGTCCTAAACCCTATCGTAAAACGATTAGGGGCCTATATCGCAAATTTAGAACTGAGCTGCAAAAAATATATGGAAAGCGAATATTCAGGTACACACATAATTTTGAATTGGCCCAGTATGACGGCTATAATTTGGTGCGAAAAAAATCTGACCCATCATTTAACAGTTATCTCTAGTTATGACACCTAATTAGATAATCGGCCTATCACCGGTCATAATCTGGTGTCGGCCATAAACAGCTGAATTACGTTACAGTAATTGAAGCCAAAATAGCACTGACCAGTTTGGTGCTCGATCATTTTTTTTCACATATAACATCATTTCCTTCGTTATAAGACGATTTACAATGTCAACAGTGACGCGATGCATTTTATCCTGGACTTGGAGTGCTGGGGGAAGAAAAAGAACTTCATTTCTCACGCCCTCTTGAATTTCCTTCATTGTCTTGGGCCATGTGTTTTGGTCCGCTGTAACTTTGGTACCACCACTTTCACACATTTCATGTTCACCAGCAATGGCTAGTAGATACTAGTACCCTTGAAGCCGTCCACTATATTCTACGGGTGCGCAATGAGCGCATAACAATAAGCATGACATGTAATGTCAGTCGCCTCCTTCTTGGAAACGTTTTCATCTCTTTGGAGAGCGATTTTGCCTGCAAGGCTGTCGTTCCATACTCTTGAATGGATAACATCCAGGGCTGGAATAGATGCGTTGAATTCGGGTTTTGGCGCATATGCAGAACACTCCGAGAGAAACAAAGGGAAAAGTTTTCTTAAATGTCATAACCTGTAAAAAAGATAATACTGATTAAAATAAGTTTTGAGAAAGTAAATAAAAATAAGCACACCACGGGACGTACTGATATCGACGTGAGTGGAGTTGTAGTCTATCTTCTGCACGACTTGGCGTGGTAATGCAAGCTTATCCAGATAAGTATAAAAATGCGAGCCAAAGTTTGGAGAGCGTACTGCCCCCGACGTAGCGCCATTGTCGTACCACGTGCTTTTCTGTTTTTACAAAAACACGATACCTCCAAAATATCATATAGCCTTCAGCAATTGATACTCTATGGTCAAAGTATTATCATCCAATTACAACGTCGGATTAACTTTTCTAAGCCCCTTATTGGCTTATGCCTAGAATCGCGCACTAAACTGGCACCGTGCACTAAAATGGCAAATTACGTTACCGGATAATACGGCCACCTAAAAATCAAATTTGAATTGGTTTTTGCCGTTGCTTGTGCCTTACGAACATTGGCTAAAACCCAAAACGTTACAAACAAAATCATATAACGTTAATTCTTAAACAAGCTAAATGCATCAATTCAGGTAGGTACAAACTGTTGCTCGAGCCAGATTGGGTGCATCGCCAAAAACGACTGCACACTTCTAGCTAAGCGGAAATGTTATTCGGATCCCTCTCGTACCACAAAGCAGGTAGGTATAACGTACCGTAGTTAGTTGTAGTTGTAAATGTAGTCTAATTAACCTTAGAGTTATTAGCATAGAAAGTATGGTCCATAACCGAGGCTCAGCTTGATCTTCTGTTTCTACATTCTCCGATGCAAATTGCCTCGACGCTAATGAAAGCGGTGCAGGAATAATGTCATATAGGCTCTGGAGACAAAGTTGTAGCCGCATGCCGTCGATGCGTGTAAAAGAGTTACGGCGTTCGTATTCCGTCACCATCTAGATATGCGCCCGAAATTGCGCCCAAATATATTCTGCATGGTCCGCCCTGTTTTTCTACTGCCCTTCAAATAATGCCTTGTTACGGAACATAATCGCCTCAGTAATTCCGAGTTAGCAATGGAGTTTTTCGTGTTGCATCTTGTATTATTTGATTTCCTCCAGTGAGATTTTCATACCCAACCAGTGATGAGGTGATCTTCTCCAAAACTGCTGCGCTCTTGGGCATTCCCAGAAGTTATGTGCTGTCTCTGATCTCGTACTTGTGCATTCATCATCTAACGCATATGTCCTTCTTTCGCTTGATCTAGCGTAATAGATATTCAGCTGTACAGTGGTCATCCTATAAATTACCCATACCTGATAGTCAGTCATAATATGATTGTGAGCCCAAACCTGTCTCGGAGTTTGTGCTTTTACTGCCGACCGCCAATCGTCCTCCTCCTGTCTACCTTCCCACAAACATTTTCGGCAAGAGCCGCGCCATTGTCCTGTTATAGAGGATTTTGTAATACTTCTTTATCTTGCTTCGTATCTGATGCGCTTCCGCTAGAGGCCAGCCTATGCGATGGATGTCAGGATGCGGAAGACAGACTACAAAACGTTGTGGTTGTTCGCGCCGCTCCACCTTCCCCTCATCAGGATGTGGTAATACCTTCCAGAAAATACCATTTTCAGCTTGTTGTAAAATGACCCTCTTCTCAGAATCTGGCCTCATTCCTTCCAGTTTACCTGGAACTATATGACGTAATTCAATATCTGTCAATTATTGAGACGCGTGATAGATCGCTATCGGCGTGGGAGTACCCCCCACAGGAGAGACGGATAACGAGACCAATGTCTCAACGAGAGACACACATCTCCCACGAACGGACCCGTGGTGACGCCAATATCACTGCCGTAATTCAACGGCTTATTTTCGTGTATGTGTGGGATACTTCGACTTCAGGCGGTACCTGTCATGGTAAAGTATCAGTGGTAAGACGCATAATGTTCAGCGCACTATGGTTTCCGGTCATAATTCCGCGCCGATAACTGTGGTGAAGTGACTTGCAAATTTATTAACGGGAAGCTATGAAATAGATCTGACCGAGGGTACCTTCTGATTGGCATAAAATGCGGACCAAGGGCGTAGATACCGGATGGCAGTTGCCAAGCGTATCCACCAGCGGCAGGATGGTGCCAGGCATGGAATCGAGCCAGATAAGTGTGTCCGAGGAGTTTGTGATTGGGCTAGCCGGAGATGGGCCGTCCAGATCAGGTGAGCCGGATGACCTCAGACGGTGGATGACCGAAGGGCGTATTGTTTGGAAGGTGTATTTGCGAAGAGTCCCGAAAAAGGTTAAGCTTTGCAGAGGACGGGTGAGGCGCCAGAGTTGGACGCGGAGCTGCTGAGGAGGGGTTAACTCCAGCGGTCAAGTGAGCTTATAAGGATGGCTATCCGGGTCGAGCCGGATATTTGATGTGCGGTACACAAAGGAAGTATCCAGGCAAGCCGGCTGGGTTTGGTGTACGGTACACCAAGGATCATCCGGCCGATCCGGCTGGGTTTGGTGTACAGTACACCAAGAAGCATCAAGCCGATCCGGCTGGGTTTGGTGTACAGTACACAAAAGAGATCCGGATGAAGCTGACTGGGCTATTTCAGATAAGACACATGACTATCCAGCCGGTTCTTGGGGGTAGGTTACTCAAAAGGGAGTATTGGATATAGGGATAAAAATTAGTATACGTTTCGCTTTCTTAGACACAAGTCGCTTTCATTGGTTCACAGTAGAGGGCTAACAAGGTACCCTCTTGCTGCTATTGTTTGCCCGTGGAAGGTTAAAGTAACCACCGGAAGTCCCCTGACCGGGAGTCGCTGCGTCGCGAATACTCACCTCAAGTCGCCCGTGTTTTGAACACGGTTATATCTCATATTGAAAAGTGTGGTAACGTTTTGGCCTACTGTGGAAGATTGTGGAGTTTCATTTGGATTCCCTAAACGACTGGATTTACCCCTTTGTTGTCTTTGGTTTAGCTGGCCGATCGATTATTCTCGGTCCAGCTGTCGCAGTATACAAAATTCAAGTAAATTGCAAATCCTGCTCCCCGGTGAAGATTTCCGCCCAGGAGCTACCCCTAGTCCTAACTCTCGTTTCCCTATTCGACGGACTTTTATCTTTTCGCCCTAGGGTCCATCAAGAAAGCGCAACCGCCAGTGCTGACGGGTACACAAGGTGATCTTTTCGAACATGGATCATCGAAGTCGTCACGACCAAGGTGATGGGAGTGACCGATCCAGCCGGCCGGATGCCGGATCGGATCAAGACCTGGATGGACGGAGTACCCCCTCCGACAGTCAGTCATCTGGGCCCCCCGTGGGTGTTCGCATCTCAGAAAGAATTTCTGAGAGCGATTACACCACACAACTCCTGGGTTCGAAACTCGCGTATACAAGGCTTCCTCGCCCATTTATATGTTCCCCAGAAAGGTACGTAATGTGGTTCTATTAAAGCGTGATACGGTATATGTGTCAGATCTACCTTCACTTAGCATGTGTCCGGGCCTCAGAGAGCGTGATTGATTCTTTTGTGGTGTATTGGCGCGTTGTTTATCAGGGATGGTAAATGAGAGGCGGATGCTTGGCCGCTAAAGAAGAGTTGACGACAGCGGCTAAGTGGGCCTAGATAGATGGCTCTCCAGGTGGAGCCGGATGGCTTTGGTGTACGATACACAAAAGAGCATCCAGGTGGAGTCGAATGATTTTGGTGTACAGCATACGAAAGATCATCCAGGCGGAGCCGGCTGGGTTTGGTGTACAGTACACGAAAGAGATCCAGGGAAAGCTGACAGGGCTATTTCATGTAAGACACATGACTATCCAGCCGGGCTATTCGGGGTAGGTTACACAAAAGGGAGTATTGGATATAGGGATAAAACTCGGGAAACACTAAGGGCACCGTCTAAAATTGATTTGGGCACCCAATCGGACTTAGTCAAATAAAACCAAACTTATTTCACGACATAAAAGGCTCTATTAGATTTATACGTATAATGACAACATGTGCGTTTGAAAGAAGCGAGGACGCAAGTCTGTTAAAAATATTTCATCCAAATCAATGTTAACTAAGTCATCAATAATTCACCACTGTGATGGTATCATGGAAGAAGATTGTTGCATATGACCAACCAACACTATCATATGCTTGGGTACTTTCTTCCCAGACCACAGACCAGTTAGGACTTCGTTACAAGGAGTCTAGGGGAACTATAGACACCGTTTTATATTTTGCTTAGATCTTCGATGTAGCATAACCAATGCAGTCCGCCCATAGCGTGTTAATAAATTGTACGACGAAAAAATGTTTTGCAGTCAAGCAATAAAGTCGCAGGAGGTTTAACTCTCGCAGCAAATAGTTGGAAAAACTACGAAGAAATCTGCGCAAACTAAGTGAAAAATAGATGCGCTATAACAGGGCGTCCTAGAGGTTGCATCCGAAAAATGGTTCTATCCCGTAATATATTTTACTCCCAAATTGGCATTCGATACATTGTTTTAGTAGAGCACTTTAATTGGAAAATGAATATGCTTTGCAAGCAGTTTATTCGTTCTAAATTGAGTAGGTTAGATCATTTTACTTTGGCTACAATAACTTTTTTCTGTAAAAAGCTTTCAATGATCCTTGCTAATTGCGCTTTAGCATAATTGATTTTAGGAAATACTATTTGCTGAAGCAGGCGTAGCCACCGAAAGCAATCTGACCGTTTCTAATTCTTGTTAGCATATCTGCTATATTATCTGACATTGTCATATTAATCTACCTAACCTATTCTTTTATCTTACCAACTAGCTTTAATAACACTCGGTGCGCAGCAAGGTCATTTAAAATATTAACACCACACACCATATACAGTATTTGACTAAGTCCGATTGGGTGCCCAAATCAATTTTAGGCGGTGCCCTTAGTGTTTCCCTAAAATTCAGTATACGTTGAGCTTTCTAAGACGCAAGTCGTTTTCATTGGTTCACAGCAGAGAGCTAACAAGGTACCCTCTTGCTGCTATTGGTTTGCCCGGGGAAGGTTAAAATAACCCACCGGAGGTCCCTGACCGGGAGTCGCCGCGTCGCGTATACTCAACTCAAGTCGACCGTGTTTTGAACACGGTTTATCTCTATTGGAAAGTGTGGTAACGTTTTGGCCTACTGTGGAAGATTGTGGAGTTTCATTTGGATTCCCTAAACGACTGGATTTACCCCTTTGTTGTCTTTGGTTTAGCTGGCCGATCGATTATTCTCGGTCCAGCTGTCGCAGTATACAAAATTCAAGTAAATTGCAAATCCTGCTCCCCGGTGAAGATTTCCGCCCAGGAGCTACCCCTAGTCCTAACTCTCGTTTCCCTATTCGACGGACTTTTATCTTTTCGCCCTAGGGTCCATCAAGAAAGCGCAACCGCCAGTGCTGACGGGTACACAAGGTGATCTTTTCGAACATGGATCATCGAAGTCGTCACGACCAAGGTGATGGGAGTGACCGATCCAGCCGGCCGGATGCCGGATCGGATCAAGACCTGGATGGACGGAGTACCCCCTCCGACAGTCAGTCATCTGGGCCCCCCGTGGGTGTTCGCATCTCAGAAGGAATTTCTGAGCGACTACACCACAATGGTGCGCGTGCCCGGATCTCTTGGTGACCCTGAATATCACCGCGAGTCCCTAGTGGGTCCTGTCAAATTCGTTAAAGATGTTGTGTCGGGTGCATTGGGGGAAGGCCTATCGCCCCCAATAGTGCTGAAAATGGAAGGATGTGATGGTCAACTCGGATTGGGGGAGTACGAGTTCGCCATTAAAGGAGAAGTTTATTCCCTGGAGGCTCCAACTGGAGCTGGGCCGGATTACGGTACTACTCACTATAGTGCCGGCCACTATGCCCCAGCTCGAGCCGAATCGGATTATGGTGCAAGTCACCATAGTCCGAGGAAGGATCATGGTTTCGATCATGATCCTAACAAACAAATGCATATTATGAATATCAAAGAAGAAAAATTAAGAAAAAATAATCGGAAGCTGGATACGACCGGAGTGGGAAGCTGGCTGGATCAGGATCAAGTCACTATCCAGGTCACCTACCCCTAAAAAAGCTAGATTAGCAGGAGCCAGATTACCCAACTCGCAAAGATATGCCACGTTTCGAAGAAGAAGAGGAAAAGCTGGATGGTCTATCACAGAAGGTTACGGACACCGACCTGGAGCGTGCCCGCTACCTTCACGAGTTGGGGCAGTTCTTGCGGACCGACGGGGTCCTGAAGGCAACACGACCGAAAATCCTTGGTGGATTAAAAGATCCCGTTTCTCTCCCATCTCTCTCAGACAGCCACGTGTCCCTCATTAGAGGACTGTTCGATCAGCTCAAGCAAGCCGGCATCAACACCGGCGCGTTTGATCCGAGCCAGTTGTTCGATCGGAAGGCGGACAGGCTGAAGGAGGCATCCAGCGCACTTTAAGACCGCTAGGTACCGTTAGTGGGCTGCTCTCCGTCGCAGA
>MIQA02015878.1:0-10424 GCA_001887855.2 Sclerospora graminicola | reverse complement strand
ATATGGATGACGATCAGGCCAGGGCTTGGTTAAGCCGGACTAAGTCAGCTTTTCTGAGGGACAAGACACCGGAAGCTGAAAGATGCCTGATCTTCGCTGATCTAATGAAAGGTCCGGCCAAGAACTGGCTTAAACTGCTGAGTCGAGAAGTGCGTCTGAAGTGGCCTCGTTTGTGTGAAGAGTTGAAGAACAATATTGCAACTCGGGGGTGTCTGTAGCTAGACAGTACTACCACATGAAGAAAAGATCCGACGAGACGCCGATCGAGTACTTACATCGGTTGAATGTTGCTGGTCTACGCGCGAAAATGCCGATCAAGGACCCACGACACCCGGATATAGCCCGCGAGCATGTCGAACACTTCATTGGCACTCTGGATAATCGTGATCTGGCTGATCAGCTAACCCTGCTCCATATAAAGGACTCAGAGCAACTGCAACTGACTCTGAGGACGCTGCAGCGAGCCAAAAGTCGACAGCCCAAGGTCGAACCGGTACCGGTCAAAGCCACACCCTGATCAGGGCAAGATACCGGCAGCACGACCAGCCAGAGCAATTCGAATGATCACGAAGGAATCAGACAGTTCGGGTTCGGAGGAGGAAAGTGTTCAGTCGAGTCTGAGCTTGGACGAGGAACAGTACCGTCATATCTTTACGACGGAACCAGTGTATCGCCCGAGATCATCGGCTAATGGCATGGACGGACGGAAACCTGGTGGTATCCAACCTGATCAGGACCGATCTCGTAAGAAATGTGTGCATTGTGGGTCGACCAAACATGGGGATCGTGATTGTTGGAAAAGAATTACGTGTGGAAAATGTGATCGTAAAGGTCACCCTTCTGATCATTGTTTTTTCGTGTGCAAGACCTGTGGGAAGCTTCATGACGCCGGCGCCTGCCCTATTGAAGATTTTTTTTATCTGATGCGCAAGTGGTATGTGCCGACTAAACATGCTGGTATGCCTTCACCAGATGTTGAGAAGATGTTAAACTAGATCGCTCGCCAGGTTGGAATCTGGTTCGAGCCGAGCGATCTACGTTCTACTTTTATGCATATGTCGGTAGCGGAGATAAGTTTGAGGAAAAGAAGATAACCGACAATACATGTTCTAATTCAAATTGCATCGATCGGTGTCCGATCTACAGTCTCAGAGTGGATAAATATTCCCGATCGGACGTGATCATGGAGTTGGATCTACTGCCCGGTGAATCCCGAGGATACTGGAAGTATCACTCTCCCGACAAGTGGTTTAAACAGGCTAAAGCTAATGGAAAGATCAACAATGAAAAAGCCACTATTTTATTTGACTCTGGAGCAGAAGTCTCGATCATCGACTCCGCCTTTGCTCGTAAGGTGGGATGTCGTATAGACAGTACCCAGAGGCAAGAATGTGTTGGGATTGGCGAGAGTTCGTATATGACGGAAGGACGATCACGTGTTAAAATCGTCTTGGCAGGCTCCCTGGTCTACTATTTTAACGCTTGGGTTGGCCGGTTAGCCGGTCAAGACGCGATATTGGGGATGGATTTTATGGTACCAGCCGGTATACGACTTGACCTGTCTCATGGAACCCTGACTCTGCTGGATGAGGTGCAGATTCAGTTATCCGGCCGACGCCCTTTGTATGGTACTCGTGTACGGATGCTAAAAATGGGTCAGTACGAGAACATCGGGGTGTCCCGATCGGTCGATGTCATGATTCGGCCGAGTGATCGGCAACAGAAATTGTGGTTAACCCGTGGTGAACGATGGGTACCAACGTTCGTTTAAGGTATCGGCCGATCAAGTTACATCAGGGTCACGAATATATCCGATCAGCCGCTGATCGTCCACGAAGACATGATCTTAGGGATGTGGTTACCTGAAGGGAAAGTACCCCGACAGATCGGATATGTTTCAGTGGGATCACGAAGATACATTGAATGGCAGAATCTGGCTTATCAAGCCACCACGGACATGATCAGTGACGAAGATTTAGCGGATGAAGATACCTCACCTATGGTCGAGAAGCCGGAATATTCTACGCCGACCAAGCTGCTGATCAGGAGGCCACCGATCGAAGCGACAGGGGAAGGCCGGGTCAAAGAAGGTCCACAGATATTGAGTATAATTAGGCCCGGTTCACCGAAAACAACGGATCCAGATAGCGGAAATGACAGTGAGGAGTTCAAGAACGATCATGAGAAAGAAAAGGAGGATGAACCAGCCGAAGTCATTACAGAGGAGGGTGAGCCCGAAGTAAACCATCAGTCGAGTGACGTACAAGGAGCGACTCAAGATGACGCCGATCAGAAAAAGGCAGATCAGGTGGACGAGCAAGTGTGTATACACGAAGGTGGCGATCAGTACATTGAAGGTATCGAGAAGCAGATGGCCGTTTTACCGGAAGTATCGCCCAATATGCCAGAAGTCACCATGGAAGATTTACAGGTCGGTGATCCCGAAGTGAACACTCCCGAGCAGATCGATCAGCTAAAGAAGATCATCTGGAAGAGGCGTCACTTACTGATGGGGAAAGGTAACGCCCTACCCCCAGCCGCATTCGGAGCTGTTTGTGATATAGACGTGGGAAATGCGAGGCCGATCGCTCAGCGTTGTCGTAAAGTTGCACCTCAATACCGGGAAAAGTTATCCGATTTGATCAAGGGCTTGTTGAGTACAAAGATCATCCGACCATCAACATCGCAGTGGGCATCACCGATCGTGATCGTGATTAAGAAGAATGGGGTTGATATTCGATTGTGTATCGACTATAGAATGGTGAATCGCCTCACGAAGTTGATGGTCTATCCGATGCCCCTGATCAATGATTTATTGGAAGATCTGGATAAAGTTTTATGGTTTTGTTCGCTGGATATGGCTAGTGGTTTCTGGGTGGTTTCGATGACTGATCGCGCTCGAGAGATCTCGGCTTTCGTTACACCTTTCGGACTTTTTGAATGGAATCGGATGCCGTTTGGATTAAAGAATGCCCCACAGATCTATCAGAGGCTGATCGACAATGCTCTCTATGGGTATTTCCAGATCAGTGCTGATCGGGAAGCCACTGATCTACATGATGTGTTTACGGAAGGTGAACCAGACCAAGATCAGGGCCGATCAGTGTTGGGAAGGCGATCATACATAGATGACATCTTGGTCACAGCAACATCCTGGGATATGCTATGCGATAAGGTCGAACGACTCCTGAACACCTGCGAGCGCTGGAATTTATCGATCAGTGTGGTCAAGCGTTTCTGGGGTCAACCCAAGGTCGCTTACCTCGGTCATAACGTGTCGATCCAAGGATTGGAAGCAAACCCGAAAGATCTGGCTGCTCTCAGCACTTTACCTTTCCCCGATCACTGAAGGCCATGCAATCCTTCCTCGGATCTCTGAATTATTATCGCAGATTTATCGAAGACTTCTCGATTTACGCCGCTATACTATATGAACTGAAGGAAGTTGATTATCATGGGCTACGAGAACGTGATCGGGTAGGAAGATCACCAATTGAGACTGATCACGAAGTTGAAGCTACTGAAACGGATCTCAAGACTGGATCACTGATTGATCGAACTGTGCCGGGGTCAGAGGACCACATGAAGCGAGCTATGGTAGCCTTCAGTATGTTAAAGGCGAAGATGATTTCGACGCCAATACTGAAACATTTCGATCCGGAGAAGATTCCCGTGGTGATCCTATATGCCAGTAAATGGGCAATATCAGCCGCATTGGTCCAAGATCATGATGGTGTTTATTGCCCGGTGACGTTCACAAACCGAGCATTAAAACCGAACGAAGTTAACTATGGTATTGTGGATAAGGAGGTGTTAGCATTATTACGTGTATTGGATGTTTGCTACTCTATGCTGGTAACTAGATCAATTAAGGTATTATCCAGGCGATCTAGTTTGGCGTGGTTACTGTCCGCGAGTGGTTTAGATGGAAGACTGGGGCGATGGGCAGCGGTGTTATCTCAGTGGACCTTGGAGATCATCAAGTGCACCAAGGGCGAAGAAGAAATTCTTGGAACACTGGCAGCCAGCATCACGCCCCGATCAGAAGTCGATGAAGCCCTGATCGAGGTCGCTCCTCGGAAGCAACCACATGAATCGATCACTATACCCCCACCGATCGTCGGCTCGGAGGAAGATCTGATCGTTGTTAGTTTTGACGGATCAGCGAGTGTGAAGAAAGGCGTAGGGGCGATTAGTGCGCTGTTATGGAAACTGCCTGATTTGACTGTTATATCGGCCGGCTCAAATTATACTCCAGGTATCACGGTCAATGAGGCCGAATATTGTGGTCTGCTGCTAGGTTTGGATCTCTTGCAAAAGCAAAAGATCGGAAGAGTAATCATATGCGGAGATTCAAACCTGGTAATTCGGCAGATCACTGGAGAGATCGACTGTAAAGCGCCGCGCTTGAAACTACTGAACGATCGCGTTATGAAAGCTTTACGTGGATTGCCAAGGCATGATCTTTTACATGTGAAACGTGATTGGAATCGGAGCGCAGATCACCTAGCCACTATGGCTATGCGTGATCAGGCCGGATCAATAGTTACTGATCAAGCATTGCTGGAGGAACTGGTGGAGATCAATAGGCTACCTGAGCTGATTCGTGCGGAAGATAAAAAGGAAGCAGCCCAGATCTCGATCATGACGAGATCGCGAACTAGATCACCACCTAAAAGATCACTCTCTCGAGAAAGCCTAACAGAAGAAATAGTACAGGAGATGCGGATCGAAAGAATTCTCAAGGCACAAGACCAGGAAAAATGGATAGTTGATTTGAAGGCGTTTCTGAATGGTGATCTGAGGAAGTTGAGCCAGGGTGAAGCAAAAGATTGTGCCAAGATCGCGTCCAACTCTGAGATCGACGAAAATGACCTATTGTTTTACTATGTTCAAGCTGATCAGGCCGATGCAGATCTGGACCGATCGACAAGGCTCGTGATCCCGGAGACTTTACAAGCTGATATCTTACACCATTATCACGTCAGTTTGGAGGGTGGCCACCAGGGCGTAGGTCGAACGTATCACAGGATCCGTAAACATTTTCATTGGAGAGGCTTATATCGAAGTATACAAAAGTTTGTCGGGACATGTACGGATTGCGAAACTGGAAAAGGTATGCCAAACATCCGGGGGAGATCACCTGGAAATATCCAGGCGACCTACCCTTTCCAAGTGATAGCGATGGATCACATACCGTCCCTGCCAAAATCGTTCAAGGGCAATACCGAGTTGCTGATCTGGACTGATCTGTTCACGGGATTGGTGATCGCGAAAGCGGGATCTACACGAACGGCTCAACAAGTCGCTTGCAGTTACGAAGAATGTGTGTTTCGACGGTTTGGAGCCAGTGAAGTGATCAGGCATGATCGTGAACCAGGTTTTATGGCCGAAGTGTTCCGATCTTTTAATCAGATGCTTGGCCAGAAACAGAGCGCGACCATGGCGTATCGTCCACAGGCGAATGGTAAAGCCGAACGGATGGTACAGACGTTAACTAGAGCTATCAAGATGTATGTCGCGGACTCCGCTCAACAAGATTGGGATGAATATGCGGAGAGACTGGTGTTTGCGTTGAATTCCTCTTTCGATCGGATCAGGGGAGATACTCCATTCTATCTGGCGTATGGTTGGGACCCCCGATCTACCATCGAGTCGGTGATCCCTGTTGGTTGCACACGAGGTCGAGATCGCGAAGCTCGTCGATGGCGCATGGGACTCCAACGTCACTACCAACATGCGCGGGAACAAGTCAACGAACGATTGCGAAGGGCCATCCAAGAAAGAGCTGATCGGAACAATGATCAGGCCGATTCGCATAATATCGAGCCAGGATCAAGAGTTTGGCTTTACTTGGATCGCGTGAAAGAAGGATATGCCAAGAAGTTAGCACATCTGTGGCATGGACCGTTCCGTATAGCCGAACTGATCGGTGATCATGCCGCTCGGCTGATTACTGCAGGTACCGATTATGGAATTTTCCCGATTGTCCACTTGTCGAAGTTGAAACTGGTCCGAGAATACCCTGATCGGCCTAAAACCAGGCTGTCATGCGATGATCAGCCAAGGTTTGACTTCGACGAAGCTCTCTTACCCGAAGACAGTTGGGAAAGAACGTTGGACCCGAACGAATTTGAAGTGGAGAAGGTTTTGGATACCCGATCAGGCAAGAGGACCCGATTTGGCCGAACCCATCGTGATTACTTGGTTCGGTGGAAGGGTTATGACGATCCCGAGTGGGTAGATGAACGTGATCTGAACTGTGGAGCTCTATTAAGAGAATTTGAACGTGATCGGGTGAGACGAAATCGATTTGGAGTGATGCAAACCCACGAAGAGGGCAACCAGGAATCTCAATAGCCTGGGTTGACACATTGTGACTGATCAGCCAAATGTAATGATCGGGCAAGTGGAGATCAGGGTGGTTGAGCTGGTTTGGAGTAAACGGATACATATACATACATATAATGCACAAGAACTATATCTGTATACATGTGAGCGACCGACATACAAGATGGAGACAATAATGAGACCTGAACAGGAAGTGTGAATATGGAACGTGAAGATCATCAAGAATTGTCGTGATATATTAGTGATTATGGAAATCGAAACGAAAGTTGGTTGTCACGACGATCACAGGCCGTACTTAGTGCGCAGGCGAGAAACCGCGAACCCTGGATGATCCATGGGGCTTGATCGGAACTGGTTCCGCCAAGGCTCCTGCTGATCGGTCCAGATCAGGCAATCACGCAACGTGGCGACCGGAGTTAGATGCCCATAACCGGGATACCACTCCCCGCCGTCAGCCTTGAGTCCTCGCGATCCCGCTCGACGAACAGGTAAATGCAGCACGCCAGGAAACAGGAAAACGTCCAGATCACACTCGCCGCGCTGAATCCCGTTGACAATATAATCGCAGATCGCGGCCCAGGCAGCCCCGGCTTTGGTGCGTCGACGCTTGCGAGCATGATGGTAATGCTCGATCCACGCGTCCTTGCGCATCGCCGCCGTGATCGGGAAATGGTGGGTCGCCTCCCATATCGCTTGGATGTGTTCCTGGTAATACAGGGCCAAACGTCCCTGCAGATCGACAAACCAGGGGTGATTGGGAAACGCCAGCCCGGGCATAGGTGTCATGAGGACATCCCAAGGTGCTGAATCAATCAGAAGCTCGATAGCGCCTCTGGTCAGCACCCTCGGTTGCCACTGCTTGTCCTTGGGCGCCGGCGATCTTGTCGGAAAGATCCAGCCTGGCGGGCGGGACCACAAGCGAGGGACGAGTTTGTGCCTCACGGCAAGAACCTGAGGCGTCAGATCCCATACCTGATCAGCACTCCAAGGTTTCCGAGTGGCCATGTGAGCAGAAGTCGGCTTGCCCTGCATGACGACGTACAAATCCATGAACCTTTGGTTCGGATTATAGCTGTAATCGTCCTGCTCGATCGATGATCGGCTCGCCGGGATGAAAACGCCCGTGAAATTGAGCGGTGGGGCGATCACTGCCCCATTGGCCTGTGGAGGAACGTTGGGATCAGTCGGAGCCGGTGCTTCCTCCTCGAGATCATCGTCGTCCTCGTCCTCGGACTCAAGCAAAGCGCTGGCTTGGGTCAGCGAACTTACGCCGGAAAGGGTTGGCGCTGGAGTGCGGCGATCAGTACTGCGCGATCGGGCCAGAACGGACAACGTCCTCTCGTCCAGATCGGTCGACTCATCGTCCGAGTCAACCATGAGACGAGAGCGCTTGGCGGGAGACATCTTCTTCTTTGACGAGCTGGTCTGCTTGCGCTTCCCAGAACTCAAGACCGAAGGCGCTGATCTCGAAGTCGCTGGTAAACGAGATTGAGTAGACGCAGAAGCCGCTGCAGTGCTGATCACGGGCTGATCAGCACTATGGGTCGGCAAGGAAGCGACGGAAGACGCTGGTGATGGCGGGGCAGACTCAGAAGATTGTGGTGGTGTTCCAGACGGAGTGAAGGAGCTGATCAGCTCAGGAAGCCGTTGTAAGGCCGTCCGAACTGACCCCGAACCGGTGTTCGGTTTGGCCCACCTCTCCATAGTCTGCACCGCGAGGTTTCTCAAGTCGGCATTATGCTGGAGCCAGGCGCGATCATCGAGCTCTAGGGTTTCAAGTTTAACCCGAGCAAGATTAAGCTCGCGCCGGCAATCTTCAGCCGCTTTCCGACTCTCGCACAACCTTTTCTGTATGTCGGCGCGGCCGATGCGAGAATCGGAAAGTTGCTTGACCAGGAGCTGGACCTGCTCATCCGAGTAGCGAACCTCGACTTCCCGACGCTCTACGTCCTCGGCAGTGCAGATCTTGTCGCGAAGCAGCTGATCACGGTCGAGACGGTGATCATCGAGCCGTTGTAGATGGCCCACCATCTCGACCATCGAGTCTTTCATCGCCTCAATACGTTCGTCTGGAAATAAACATGAAGAGTCATATACGGATTACAGAAGAAGTGAACGGGATAAACGTACCTTGATGGCGGATGGTAATAGTCAGCGAACCGATCAGCGACTGTAAAGAGGCGACGGTGTCCGAAGGCCTGGAGAGGCGCAGAGCAGCGAGGTCAGCTGATAGCTGATCACGCTCCATCGTCAAACTCTGAACGCGATCAGTCATGTCTTGCAAGTCTTGGTCAAGTCGGTCGTGATCTAGCCGAAGAGTCGACAGCTGGCTGGCCAGATCAGCAGAATCATGTGCCAAGGAATCGGCAACGACCCGACGGTCGGATAACTCAGCGTTAAGTGCCCGATTGGTATCATACAGAGAAACCAACTCGGGAATTGCACTTCGGAGTTCCGACCGTAGCCGGCAAGCTTCCACGGACCCCAACGTGAATGGACCCGATCCATCTATTAGACGGGCGAGCTGTTCCAAGTAACGGAGGGGGCGATCTGAAGAAGGTTGAGCGGGAGAAGTCCAAGGCGGGCGATACGGAGTCATGGTTGTCGTAGGACGGATTAAGCTGGTCGTGATCGGCGCCGAAGTCGTGATCGGGGCGACCGCGGGATTAGTTGAACTGGAAACAGAAGGCGAGGCAGCGATCGGGCGGGCGGCCGAAGATGACGAAGAAGGAAGAGAAGATCGGCTCGAGTCAGCCATGGTGATCGCTATAGAGGAAGTTTGGAAGTGAGTGAGTCGAACTGTAGTCGTTGCGCAGCTGTAGTTTGTCTCAGGGGCGGCTGATCAGCCGAGATCGGTGTTACATGGTTGCCCTGACGGGGTATAAAGGTCGGAAGTGTGGCTTAGCAGGTGAATGAAGTCGTGGTGATGGTGACCCAGAGCGTCCCCGAGGTGATCAAGGGCTGATCGCCCTGATCAACACCTGATCACTCGGCTGATCACTATGCCGATCGTGATCAGGGCTGATCAGCCTCTGATCAGCGTCCAAATGCGAAGGCAAGGGGAGTTCTCGGTTAAGTCGGGCTGGATACGAAGTGGACAAGTGTTATAAGAGCAGATCTCAAGTGGTTTCAAGGTCGTTTATCGAAGATCGGGATGGGTTGAAGATCTTTCTAAGAGTCGGTTCGTGATCAGGGCAGTAGTGGTACAGATCAGTTTGAAGGTGCGGCCAGGATGGTCAAGGTGGTGCTACGCAACCGTGCGACGAAGTAAATAGGTTCGAAGTATAGATCAGGCATGAGTTGGTGTATGGTACACAGGTATAGGACATTGCATATATAATAACAGGTTTTGATTTTCCCCCTAAAGCAAAGAGTCGCTCCGCCACGTGTTGCGGTCATTGGGAGCACAGGGTTAATTAGTCCCCTCTTGCTCAACTATTTCCCGGTTAAGACGCGCTTAGACGCATTTTGGCTTACCGGAAGACCCCCGACGGGTTTGTTTAGGTGATCGAACCTCACCCTCAACGCACACGTGTTTGGAACACGTCAATAATATTGGAAAAGGTTTTGTGGAGATAACGTTTGTGGATTACTGTGGAAGATCGTGGATTGATCGCGTTTTCTTGGTTTCGTTATATCTCTCTCTCATTGGCTGGCCTGATCAGACGAACTTTCCTGATCAGTGCCTAGATACTGATTAAGTATCGACCCCAACCCGTTCTCCGGTGAAGATTTCCACCCGAGGACACCCCCGTCTCGAGAAGGTCATCCCCTCCGACCTGATCAAGATCATCGTTTTCGTCACCGAGTCCACCTAAGTGAGTGTAACCACCCCCGATCAACGGGTACACAAGGTGAGATGAAGATAAACATAGATCCTGACACGCATGAAGACCGGCCAGATGACCGGTAGGATCAGATCAGTCACCATAATGGTGATTCATCTGATTCTGATGCTGATCAGGATCGACGTAGTACCCCCTCCGATAGTTGGTCGTCCGGGCCAGTGGGTCTCCGGATTCCGCTCAAGACTTCGGTCATGGATTTGAAAATCGGCTCCACCACACCGATAT
>MIQA02015873.1:0-14431 GCA_001887855.2 Sclerospora graminicola | reverse complement strand
AATAAAAATTAATTTCTGTTTTATTACCACGACCTGTTGTTCCTAAATCATCAATGCCACAAATTTCATTTGCAAAACGAACACAACGAGTACAATGTATACATCGAGTCATAATAGTTTTAATAAAAGGACCACAATATTTATCTTCTACACTACGTTTATTAAAGAAAAATCGACTTCGATCTGAACCAAAAATCATCGTTTGATCTTGTAAATCACATTCAGAAGCTTGATCACAAATAGGACAATCCAATGGATGATTTATTAAAAGAAATTCTAATACACTTTCTCGAGCTTTTTGTACTAAAGGTGTATTTGTAAAAATTTTCATATTAGACATTAAAGGCATAGCACATGAAGCTATAGGTTTTGGTGAATTGTCGATTTCAACTAAACACATTCTACAGTTACCTGCAATTTGTAAATTTTCTTGAAAACAGAATTTAGGAATTTCAATTTTAAAATTATTACAAGCTTGTAATACTGTTAAATTTTTATTAACTTTTAATTTAATATTATTAATATATATTTCAATCATATATTTTACAAAACGTTATTAAAATATGAATTTATTTGCACTAAAAGAATATATTTTAAGTATAAAATATATTCTTTAAGAATTATCAAAGAAGGGATTTGAACCCTTAATGCTTTTATAAGCTTTACATTCTAAGTGTAACGTGTTTACCAATTTCACCACTTTGATAATGTATACCTACTATTGGATTTGAACCAATAACCCGTAAATGGGAACAGATTTTAAATCTATCGTGTTTACCAATTTCACCAAGTAGGCTTTATTTTTTAAAATAAATGAAAAAAAATAAAATAATAACCTATTTCCAATTACATTTTTTTGAATTAAAATATAATTTTTTTGTACTTTTAATTTCTTTTTTTTATCTTTTTATAATTTCATATTATTTTTCTGATCAATTAATATATTTATTAGTTAATAATTTACTTAATAAAAATATGTTAAAATATTTTATTTTTACAAATATTACTGAAATTTTTATTACTAATATTCTTATAGCAACTTTTATATCTTTTTTTATAATAATTCAATTAACTATTTTATTAATTTGGTTTTTTTTAGCAAAAGGTTTATATAAATTTGAAAATTTTATATTTTTTAAATTTTATATTTTATATTTACTTTTTAATTTATTTATAATACAATTAGTTTTTCTAAATATTATTCCTAATATTTGGAATTTTTTATTAAATTTAAATTTTTCAAATTTATATTTGTTAACTATTTATTTTGAACCAAAAATTAATAATTATTTTAATTTTATTTTTTATTTATTTATTTATATATTTATAATATTTATTTATTTATTTTTTCTTTTTTTTTTAATTATTAATGAATTTTTTCATATTAAAACAATTATTAATTTTAGAAAATTTTTTTATTTAAAAATACTTTTATTAAGCACTTTAATTACACCTCCAGATATAATAAACTTTTTATACATTTATTTAATATTTATATTAATTTTTGAAATATTTATATATATTTTAATATATTTAAATAAATATAAATTAAATAATTTTTTTAATAAAATTTAATTTAAAATTTTTATTTATTTTGGGTTTAGTTTTTTTTAATTGAAAAATTTTTAAATTTATTTGATAATTTTTTAAATACTTAATAGATGTTATTTTTAAAGAAGATCCATTTGTCAAGATAATTTTATTTTTATAGGTAAAAAATTTTTTATTTTTATGCATATATTATATATTATAATTTAACTTTTGGCTAGATAACATAAAGGTAATGTAAAGGACTGCAAATCCTTGAATGACGGTTCGAATCCGTCTCTAGCTTTTTAAAGGATAGAGTGGGATTCGAACCCACGGTATTATTATATACTTCAGTTTTCAAGACTGACACCTTAAACCACTCGATCATCTATCCATGATAAAAATTTAACGTCTCTTTTTTTTTTTTAATTTACAACCATTAAAAGGTTTTGTTGTTTTATCAAAAATATATTTTACTTTTACTTGTTTTCTATTTAATTTTTTTAAAATATTATATCTACCTAAACCTGTACCATGTAAATAAATTTTTAATTTTTTTATATTTTTTAAATATAAATATTTATTAATTTTATAAACAATTAATTGAACATTATATGGTGTATTTTTTTTAAATCTTGTTTTTTTTAATGATTTTGTAGACCATTGTTGTAAAAGATTTCCATTATATTTTGTTAAACTAATAATAGTATTTTTAAAATTTGCAATAACATGTAAATTAGCTAAAATTAATGGATTTTTTTTTTTAATTTTATTTTTTTTTTTATATTTATTTTTAAAATTATATTTAAATTTATTTTTATTCATAGAATAATTAATTTTATTTTTTTTTCTTAATTAATTTTTTTTTATTTTTAAATGAACGTTTATTCCGTGAAAAACGTTTTTGAATAAAAATATTTTGTAATTTTTTTGAAGTTCGAGCATTTGTATGTGTACGTTGTCCTCTAACAGGTAATCCTTGACTTCGTCTAACCCCTCTATTACTTTTAATTTCTAATAATTCATTTAATCTTTCAGTTTTTGATTTTTTTAAAAGATGCTCAATTTTTAAATTTTTATTAATATAAGTAATAAGTCGGTTTACGTGGTTGTTTTTAAGTTTATTAAGGGTGATTTGAGGATTAATTCCAATATTTTTACAAATTTTTTTTGCTTGAAATTTATTGATTCCGTATAATATAGTTAATGCATATAAAATATTTTTTGAATCAGAAATTATTTTATTAAAAATATATAACATAATAGATTTTATCTATATACCATACAAAATGATAGAAAAAAAAATAAATCCCATAACACCATCACAACGTCAAACATTTTTATTAAAAAAAAATAATTTAACTCAAACTTTTAAAATCAAATCATTAACAAAAGGTTTTCAACGTGCAAATGGTAAAAATAATCAAGGTAAAATAACTATAAAACATCGAGGTGGTGGACATAAACGTTTATATCGAATCATTAATTTCAATAGATCAAAAAATATTGAAGGTTATGTAATTAAAATTTTATATGATCCTAATCGTTCTGCAAATATTGCTTATATTAAAAATAATTTTCAATCTTATTTAATTTTAGCACCCGAAGGATTAAAGATTAATCAATATATTAAAAGTTCATTAGATGCTGATTTAAAAATAGGTAATGCTTTACCTTTACAAAATATTCCTATTGGAAGTTTAATACATAATATTAGTTTATATCCCCAATCAAAAGGGAAATTAATAAGAAGTGCTGGTACTTCTGCACAATTAATTCAGAAAATTGATAATAAATATGCTCGAATTAGATTAAATTCGGGTGAATTAAAATTAATTTTATTAACTTGTTATGCTACATTAGGGACCGTGTCTAATATTAATCATAAAAAAATTAAATTAGGAAAAGCTGGTCGTTCCCGTTGGTTAAATAAACGACCTGTTGTAAGAGGGGTTGCTAAAAATCCAGTAGACCATCCTCATGGTGGTGGTGAAGGAAAAACAAGTGGTGGACGACCTTCTGTAACACCTCAAGGTAAAATAACAAAAGGGAAACCTACACGTAAAAAAAAAAAAATTAATTATTCAATAAAATATGTCAAGAAGTAAATATAAAGGTCCATTTTTCAAAGTTAATTTTTTAAAAAAAAAAAAATGGATGAAAATAACTAATAAAAATTTAACTATATTACCGGAATATGTTAATTATTCTGTAAGTGTTTACAATGGAAAAATTTTTATTAATTTAAAAATAAATGATAAAATGATTGGTTTTAAATTTGGTGAATTTATTAATACACGTAAAAAACATATATATAAAAAAAAAAAAATAAATTATGGGTCAAAAAAGTATACCAGTTAGTTTAAGATTAAATAAAAAAAAGAATTGGAATTCGAAATGGATTGTTGCTAATAATGAGTATTCCGGTTTATTACATTTTGATTTAGAAATAAAAAAATATTTTCAAAATATTTTTAATTATAAAAATTTAAAATTAATTGATATTAAAATTATAAAAATATCAAATAATATAAATATATATATTTATATTCAAAAAAATGCAAAAAAATATTATAAATTATCTTTTAATAAAATAATACATCATTTCAATTTATATTATCCAAATAATAATATAAAAATATTTATTAAAAATATTTATTTTTTTGAATTTATTAATTTAAGACAACATTTAAAAAAGATTTTTATTCGAATAAAAAAAAATAATCGAATTAATAAAAATATCAAAAAAATGATTTATAATTTTAGTTATGCACTTTATACTAAAAATATTAATATAATAACATTTTATATTAAACAAACATTAGAACGAAAAAAAACACATAAAAAATTTATAAATAATATTAATAATATGCTTAATGAATTTTTTAAAATATTTTCTAATTTTGTTGGATATCGTTTACAATTTAAAGGTCGTTTAAATAAATCAAAACGTAAAAAAAAACTAATGTTTCAAAAAGGTAAAATTCCTTTAAATACATTAAAATATAATATAAAATATCATTTTAATGAATTTAAAACACCATCAGGTATTTGTAGTATTAAATTATGGATTTTTTTTAAACCCTTAAAAAAGACAATTAATTTTAAATTAAAAAAACAAATATTTTTACAGAAAAGAAAAAAATTTTTTAATTATGCTATTCCCAAAAAAAACTAAGTATAAAAAACAATTTAAAGGTAAAGTTATAGGTAAAACAATAAAAGGTAGTAAAATTATTTACGGTAAATATGCAATTAAAGTATCAGAAGAATCCCGTTTAACTTCAAAACAAATTGAAGCAACACGTAAAATAATCATTCGAAAAATGAAAAAATTAGGATTTCTTTGGATCCGAATTTTTCCGGATATACCTATAACAACAAAACCTACAGAAAATCGTATGGGTAAAGGAAAAGGAAATGTTTCATTTTGGGTTGCTAAAGTTAAAAAAGGTCAAATTTTATATGAGATTAGTGGTATTTCGTTAGAAAATGCAAAAAAAGTTCTTAAAGCAGGATCTAATAAATTGCCTGTTAAAACAAAATTTATTTATAAATAATAAGGCTTATAGTTTAATTGGTTAGAGCATACCGCTCATAACGGTATAGTTGTAGGTTCAAATCCTACTAAGCCTAATTAATAATTTTAAATGAAGAAATTAAAAAAACAAAAACTTAATAATTTATTAAAATATTCACAATTTTTAAAAAATAATTATTTAAAAAATAATAAATTTAAATTAAAAAATATTTTATTTAATGATCAAATTTTATATAAAAATCCAATTTTAGAAGCATCTATAATTGAATTCAATAATTATGAAAATATTTATTTACCATTTACTTTGATAAAAATAAGTGAAATTTCAACAATAGATTTAAAATATAAAAATATTTTATTATTTAATTATGATTTAACTTATAATATATTAAAACAATTTAATAAAATAATGTTTCCATATGCTATAAATCCTAAAAATACTTCAATTAAAGGTCGTGTATTAGGTGGAACTCGAAGAAATAAAAAAATACTTATTTCTATTTTAGGTTATATTTTTACAATGAAACCTAAAAAATTACATATTGCGTTGGATTTTCGAAAAAGATTTTATTTTAATAAATATAATAAAAAAGGACTTTATAAAAAAAAAATTAATGCAACACAATTAATTAATTGTTATAAATTTAAATATTTAAATTTTAAAATTAATAATACATTTAATAAAAAAACTAATAATTTCAAAAAAAAACAATTATCAAGACTTTCTTATGTTCGATTTATTTTAAAATTTTTAAAAATTAAAAAAAGAAGAAAAAATAAACATTTTTTCAAGAAAAAACAAGTGTTCTTTCAAAGAAAAAATATGTTGAAAAAAAAGAAATAATATTAAATTATGCCACAATTTGATCAATTTTCATTTTTAGATCAAGTTTCTTGTTTTTTGGTTTTTTTCTTTTTTTTTTATATTATTCTTACTTATTTTTTTTTACCTCAAATTTGTTATAATTTGAAATTTAGAAAAAAAAAATTAATTTTTGATAATAAAAAAAAAAATCAAATTAATTTTGAAAAAAAGAATTTTTTTTTTTTTTTTAATAATTTTTATACAACTTTTTGTTCTACTTTTGAATTATCTATTTCCAAAAAATTATCAATACATAAAAAAAAAGAAAAAACCAAAAAACAAGAAACTCCGATTATTCATAATTTATTAAAACAAAAAATTAATTTTTTTTTGAATCAAAGATTTTTATTATTTAAAAAAATTTTTATTTTAAATTAATTTTTAAATAAATGTATAGCTCAGTTGGTAGAGCACTGGACTTTTAATCCAATGGTCTTGGGTTCGAATCCCAATACATTTATTGGGGATATATTTCAATAGGTAGAAAATATGTTTTGCAAATATAAGGTTATCGGTTCGAATCCGATTATCTCCATATTGATTTTAATTATATAATTTTATGCAAAAAAAAAAAAAAAAAATATTAAACAGCGTTATTTATTTAAAAATTTTGAAAAAAATAGATTAACATTAAAAATTCTTTCAAAAAATTTAAATATTAAAAAAGATTTACGATGGAAATTACAACAAAAATGGTTTTTTTTTCATCAAAATTCTTCTATTACTCGAATTAAAAATTTATGTATTTTAACTGGACGTTCTAAAAGTATTTATCGTTTATTTAAAATTTCAAGAATTCAATTACGTAAATTAGCCTCAAAAGGTTTATTACCCGGTGTTTCAAAATATAGTTGGTAAATTTTATTATGATGATTGTAACAGATACTCTTTCAAATTTATTTTCACAAATAAAAAATGGTTATTTAGCCAAAAAGTCAAAAATTATACAAAACAAATCAAAACAAAGTATAAATATTCTAAATATTTTAACTCATGAAGGATTTATAAAAAGTTATAAAATAAATTCCAAAAATAAATTAAATATATATTTAAAATATAAAAAAAATAAAGCAGTTGTAACACATATCAAACGTTTATCAAAACCTGGAAAACGTTTATATATAACTAATAAAGATTTATATAAAAAAAAAACAGGTTTTTATCTTATTTCAACATCTTTAGGTATTTTAACTGATTTACAGGCTAAAAAATTAAATGTTGGTGGTGAATTAATTTGTCAAATTTTTTAAAATTATGATTCAAATATTAAAAACAGATGTGAAATTAAAAAATAAAATTTTTTTTAAAAGTTCGTTAATAAATATTCAACTTTTTTTTATAGATCAAAGTTTTATTTTTCCAAATAATATAAAAATTTTTAATAAAAATGAAATAATTTTTTTTGAAACATCTTTAGGATTATTATCATTATCATTAATGAATAATATATATTGTTTTATTAAAAAAAATAAATTATTAATTAATTATAATATAATTAAAAATAAAAAAAGTATTTTAAATTTATATAATAAATTAATTAAAATAAAAATAAAAGGTGTTTTACGTGGTTTTAAAATTAGTTTATTTTTAAAAGGTATAGGTTTTAAAGCTTTTATTAAAAATAATAATTTAATTTTAAAATTAGGATTTAGTCATGATATTATTATATCAATTCCTTCTAATATCAAAATTATTAATCAATCAAATATGTTAATTTTTAGTAGTATTGATTATATATTTTTAAACCAATTTGTTTATTATATTAAAAATCATAAACAACCTGAACCTTATAAAGGGAAAGGTTTATTATTAAAAAATGAAAAATTTTTTCAAAAAGAAGGAAAAAAAAGTAAAAAATAATTAAATATGATAAAAAAAAAAAAAAATAATAACATTTTATTAAATTTATTATTTAAATCAAAAAACATGTATGGAGATTTATTAATTTATACAAATAAAGAAATATTACCATTTATTTATGGTAATAGATATGATCATACTATAATTAATTTAAAAAATGTTTCTTTTTTTTTAAAACGTATTTTTAAATTAATAAAATATACAATAAAAAAAAAAGAAAAAATTTTAATAATTGGTAATTCAAATGAAATTAAATTTTTATTTACAACCGCATTTAAAAAAAAACATTCTAATATTATTTTTTTTACTAATGACTGGATAAATGGATTAATTACTAATAAAATTAGAAATACAACATTTAATAAAATAATTCATTATTTAATTAAAGAACATGAAATCAAATTAATTTTAATAATTAAAAGTTCAGTTAAGGATACTTTTTTAAATCAAGAAATTTCAACTTTAAAAATTCCAATAATTTCATTAATTAATACAAGTCAAACTATGAAAAATATTAATTATCCTATTGTAACAAATTCAAAAAATATTCAATCAATATATATTTTAATGTATTTATTACGTAAAATGTTTTAATAAATAATATGAATAAATTAAAACCAAGAAATAAAATATGTTTTCAAAATAATAAAAACATTCATATAAATTTAAAATTATTAAAATTAAGATCAAAAAAATGGAATATATTTAAAAGAAAATTACGATATAAAAAAGAAATTAAACCTGAAAAACGTAAAAAATTTTTTCAAAAAAGATTATTTGAAAAACAACAATTTAGAAATTTTTATGGATGTATTCATGAATATCAATTAAAAAATATATTTAAAAAATTATCAAAAAAAGATAATAAAATAAATATATTTCAAAAATTTATTATAATGTTAGAAAGTCGTTTAGATATTAATTTAGTAAGATTAAAATTAGTAAAAACTATTTTTCAAGCAAAACAATTAATTAATCATAAAAAAGTTCAAATTAATAATAAAATTATAAGTAAACCTAATTTTATATTAAAAAAGGGGGATATCGTTTTTATTATAAAAAATTATAAATATGCAAAAAAAAAAAAAAAATTATGACCAAAAAAAATTTATTAATAAAAATTATGACCAAAAAAAATTTATTAATAAAATTATGGACCAAAAAAAGTTTATTATAAAAAATTATAAATATGCAAAAAAAAAAAAAAAATTATGACCAAAAAAAATTTATTAATAAAAATTATGACCAAAAAAAATTTATTAATAAAAATTATGACCAAAAAAAATTTATTAATAAAAATTATGACCAAAAAAAATTTATTAATAAAAATTTTAAAATTAATAAACCTTATTTTAATAAAAAAAAAAAAAAATATTATTTTCGAAAGAAAAAAGATATTTATTATTTTTTAGGTGAAAAAAGACCAAAAAAACCCTTAACAACTGAATATTTATATAGAAATAAAAAAATAAAAAAAGGTATTTTTTTTAAAGAACCTACTTTTAAAGCAATTTTATATCCTTTTCATTTAAATTTAAAATTAATTAATGAATATTTAAAAAAAAAATAAAAATTCAATTTATTTCAATGGTTTAAGTATAAATAAATAGTAATAATAAAAGCATTAAATGAATGCCTTGGCATTAATTTTATTTTTAGGACGTAAAAAATGCGAAAAGCTATATTAAATAATATATTATTTCGAAATATAGATTTCCTAAAGAAAACTTTTTCTTTGTGAAAATTTTAAAAATAGTGAATTGAAATATCTAAGTAACTATTAAAAAAATCAAACGAGATTCTGTAAGTAATGACGAATGAAAATGGAAATTAGGTTTATAAAAATCAATTAAATTATTTGAAAAATTTTGAAAAATTTACTAAAAAAGGTGAAAGTCCTGTAGAATAATTTTTTTTTATAATAGTAAAAAGAGGTATGTGTAATCTTTTTTGAATATTGGGGAACCACCCTCAAAACCTTTTAAAAATTAATGATCGATAGTGAACAAGTACTGTAAAGGAAAGGTGAAAAAAAACTTTTGAGTTTGAAATAATTCTGAAATTTAATGTTAATAATCAATTGGAACTTTTAAAAAAAGTGACAGTGTACCTTTTGCATAATGGGCCAGCAAGTTTATTGTTATAGCAAGCTTAATTTAATAAAGTAGGCGTAGATAAATCAAGTTTTAAAAAGCTGTAAGTTATATAAATAAGACCCGAAACTGAGTGATCTAATTATGAACAGATTGAAAAATAGGTAAAACTATTTGAAGGATCGAACTCACATATGTGGCAAAATATGGAGATGATTTGTGATTAGGAGTGAAAGGCTAATCAAACTCAGAGATAGCTGGTTTTCCGCGAAATCTATTGAAGTAGAGCATTTAAAATCTTTTTTTGGGGTAGAGCACTCATTGAGCTAAGGGGCTTAAAAACTTACTAAATTCTTGGAAACTCCGAATACAAAAAAACGTTATTTAAATAGACAGACATTAGGCGCTAAGGTCTTTTGTCAAGAGGGAAACAGCCCAGATTGATCGCTAAGGTCTCTAAATAATATTCTAAGTGAAAAAGGAAGTAAAAAAATAATGACAACCAGTAGGTAGGCTTGGAAGCAGCCATCCTTTAAAGAAAGCGTAATAGCTCATTGGTCTAGTTTTTTTGCGCCTAAAATGTATCGAGACTTAAGAAATTTACCGAAGCGGCAAGTTTTATGAAAAAATAAAACGGTAGCGGAACATTCTGTAAATTAATAAAGATATATTGTGAAATATATTGAAGATATCAGAAAAGAAAATGCTGGCATTAGTAACAAAAAATAATGACTATTAATCATTATCACCGTAAATCCAAGGGTTTCTATGTTAAAATGAATTCTATAGAGTGAAACGGCCCCTAAGAAAGATTTGACGAAAGCAAATTTTGATGGGATAATTTTTAAATTAAATTTTTTAAAAAAAGTGACAAAAATTTTAAATTTTTCAGGAAATAGCTTTTTTAATTAAAAACCGTACCCTAAACCGACACAGGTGGATAGGTCGAGTAGACTAAGGTGAATGAGAGAACTATGTTGAAGGAACTCGGCAAAATGACTTTGTAACTTCGGGATAAAAAGTACCTAATTTAACTAATTAGGTGGCACAGAATAGGGGGTTGCGACTGTTTAATAAAAACTTAGGACTCTGCTAAATGGTAACATGATGTATAGGGTCTGACACCTGCCCGGTGCTGGAAGATTAAAAGGAAATGTTTACGCATTGAATGGAAGTCCCAGTAAACGGCGGCCGTAACTCTGACGGTCCTAAGGTAGCGAAATTCCTTGTCGGGTAAGTTCCGACCTGCATGAATGGTGTAACGACATCCCCGCTGTCTCCAACATTGACTCAGTGAATTTGAAATATCCGTGAAGATGCGGATTTTCTATAGTTAGACGGAAAGACCCCGTGAACCTTTACTACATCTTTATATGGTTATTTTATCTAATATGTGTAGTATAAGTGGTAATCGTTTAGACCTTTACGCTAGTAAATTGTTTAGATATCTTTGAAATACCACTCTTATTAAAATAAATAACTAATATTTTTTAAATAGACAGTGTATGGTTGGTAGTTTGACTGGGGCGGTCACCTCCTAAAGAGTAACGGAGGTGTACAAAGGTAAGCTCAAATTGGATAATTTTATCAATTGTAGAGTATAATGGTAAAAGCTTGCTTGACTGTAAGATAGACATATCAAACAGGGACGAAAGTCGGTCATAGTGATCCGATAATTCTTTGTGGAAAGATTATCGCTCAACGGATAAAAGGTACTCCGGGGATAACAGGCTAATGACTCCTAAGAGCTCCTATCGACGGAGTCGTTTGGCACCTCGATGTCGACTCATCACATCCTGGAGCTGAAGAAGGTTCCAAGGGTTCGGCTGTTCGCCGATTAAAGTGGTACGTGAGTTGGGTTTAGAACGTCGTGAGACAGTTTGGTTCCTATCTTCTATAGATATTTTGAAAAATGAAAGAATCTAACTCTAGTACGAGAGGACCGAGAAGGGTAAATCTCTGGTGTATCGGTTGTTTAAAAGCATTGCCGAGTAGCTAAATTTATTTTGGATAATTACTGAAAGCATCTAAGTAAGAAACCGTTCTTAAAAATTTTTCATAAAAAAACTGTAAAAGATGATTACATAGATAGGTTTTAAGTGTAAGTATTGTAAAATATTTAGCTTTAAAATACTAAAAGTTTACAAAATTTAAATATATTTATTTCTTTGTAGCTCAACGGTAGAGCAAATGGCTGTTAACCATTAGGTTATAGGTTCAAATCCTATCAAAGAAGTTTTTATATTGGGGTCGAATAGCCAAGCGGTTTACGGCAATAGTTTGCTAAACTATCGGTTAATTAAATTAACTCGTGGGTTCAAATCCCACTTCGACCTATTAATAAGATGATGTAGTTTAAAGGTAGAGCGTGGGAATCATAATCCTAATGTTGTAGGTTCGAGTCCTACCATCATTATAATTAAACGGAAGATAGCATAGTCTGGCTAATGCATCTGTTTTGGGAACAGAAGATCAAAGGTTCAAATCCTTTTCTTCCGAAAATTGCGCATATGATGAGATAGAGTAATAGGTTAACTTGTCAGGCTCATAATCTGAAGATGTAGGTTCAAGTCCTGCTCTCATCATTTTATTATAATATAATAAAATAATTAATTATGATTCAAATTCAAACTAAATTAAAAATAAATGATAATAGTGGTATTAAAATAGGACAATGTATTAAAATTTATAAAAAAAAAGTAGGAAAAATTGGAGATACAATTTTAATTTCAACTAAGAAATTACGTTTGAACCAAAAAAAAAAAAATTAAAATAGTAAAAGGTGATTTATTTAAAGCTTTAGTTATTCATACAATATATCAAAAAAAAAGTACAATTGGTAATCTAATAAAATTTGATAAAAATTGTATAATTATTTTAAATAATCAAAATAAACCTTTAGGAACACGTATATTTGGTCCAATTACTTCTGAATTTCGAAAACAAAAAAATTTTAAAATATTATCATTAGCTTCAAATATTTTATAAAAATCTATGGAAAAAAATTTACAAAATCATTATCAAAATGTTATTATATATGATCTTTTAACAAAATTAAATTTTAAAAATATATTTGAAATTCCTAAAATAACTAAAATTTGTTTAAATATTGGATTTAAAAATACAAATATTGAAAAAAAAAAATTAATTAATATAATTTTACTTTTAAAATTAATAACTAATCAAAAACCTCTTATAACTAAATCAAAAAAAAATAATATTTATTTAAAAATAAAAAAAAATTCAATTATTGGTTGTAAAGTTACTTTAAGACGGAAAAATATTTTTAATTTTTTAGAAAAAGTGTTAATTTTTATTATACCACATTTAACTTCAATAAAAATTAATTGTAAAAATAAAAATATTTTTGATTTTCAAATTTCAAATATTTTTGATTTTTTTGAATTACAAACTGAATTTTCAAAATTTAAAAATATACCATCTATTGATGTATCTATTCATACAAATGTACAAAATAATCATGAATTATTTTTATTATTAAATTCACTTTTTATAATAAATTCTTAGCAAAAATAGCTCAATGGTAGAGTATAACCTTGCCAAGGTTAATGTTGAGGGTTCAAATCCCTTTTTTTGCTTAAATAAATATAATGGACCCAAAGGCAGTATTTGGTATTTCCATTTTTTTAATTTAATGGGAATAATAATAGAATTGACATTTTTTTGTGATTATAGATTAATTGGTAAATCTTTTATCTTCCAAGTAAATATTGTGGGTTCGAGTCCCACTAATCACATCAAAATATAAAGGAGAAATGGCTGAGGGGTTAAAAGCGGCAGACTGTAAATTTGTTGAAATATTTTCTACGTAGGTTCAAATCCTACTTTCTCCAACTATTAATGAAAATTATTTATTAAAAATTAAAAAATTTTTATCTTTTAAGATAAAATTAATATAAGAATGTTTTATTAATTAAATTTTTAAAATTTAATTATTTGAAAAATTATTATTAAATAATTAATATTAAAATTTAAATAGAGTTTGATCCTGGCTCAGAATAAATGCTATCGGTATGCTTAACACATGCAAGTTAAATGTATTTAAAACATAGCGGACGGGTGAGTAACACGTGAATTATCTACCTTTTAATTCAGAATAATTATTTTTATAAAAATACTGAATAAATAAATTAAAGTTTTTAACGTTAAAAGATGAGTTTGCGTAAGATTATGGTAGTTGGTAGTTTAAAAGACCTACCAAGCCTTTTATCTTTAGCTGGTTTGAAAGAACGATCAGCCACATTGGAACTGAGACACGGCCCAAACTTTTTTAAAGGCAGCAGTGGGGAATTTTGGACAATGAGCGAAAGCTTGATCCAGTAATACCGAGTGAGTGAAGAAGGCTAATTAGGTTGTAAAGCTCTTTCATTAAGGAGGAAAATGACAGTACTTAAAAAAGAAGTTCCGGCTAATACCCGTGCCAGCAGCCGCGGTAATACGGGAGGAGCGAGCATTATTCGGAATGATTAGGCGTAAAGAGTTTGTAGGTGGTTTTTTAAGTTGAAAGAAACAAATTAAAGC
>MIQA02015865.1:0-10839 GCA_001887855.2 Sclerospora graminicola | reverse complement strand
TGCGCTCCGTAATGTCACGGGCGCCCCCAACAACGCCCACAGCGAGCGCTGATGTAGTAAAGGCACGGATTCCGCCCTTTATGCGCGAAGGGGGTGAACCCCTTCGTAGATGGTTCGCAGAGGTGGAAGATGCCATCTCTGCGCAAAAGATTGTGGACCCACGTTCACGAGCTTATTTCGCCACCACATGCCTGGGAGGTCGCGCCAGGGCATGGGCGATGAGCCGGAGATCCACTGGTGGATCAGCGTTCCTGACGTATCAGAATTTGAAAGCTGAGCTGAAGCTCAACTTCGAAGCTCCAGAAATGGATCTTAGTTGCCGAGAAGAGTTCATGGAGCTCAAACAGGGCAAGCTGAGTCTACACGCGTACGCTCAGAAAATACAATATTTGCTATCAAATATTGTATACGAGCCGGTGCCTCCTGCCATTTCAGCGTCAACGCATGATGGGATTAGTCGAGGGGCTCAACAGCCTTTCGACTTTAACATGCCGCCAGTGCAACATGTTAATCATAACTTCTCGAACTGACGAAGTTCACACTTCGTCCCGCGACACCAAACCCGCGCCAGAGCGCGGGCGGAGGAGGTCCAGAATCGATGTTGACCTACCGGTTGCAGTTGCCTCGACACCGAGGCAACCGAAAAATAAGAAGTTTCTTCGCTGCAATAGATGCGCGAAGATCGGACATTACGCCAATGAATGTATGGCGCCGCGGCCAGCACCACGCAGTCAGCGGACTGGACAGTCTGTTGGCAAGCGACATCAACAGGGGCAACCCTTTGTTGATGCAAAAAACGTCAACAACCAGTAGGGGCGGGGCGCCCTACTGGACGGGTTATCTCACTTGCCGACATCGGGCATGTGAGGATGATAGCCCCAGACGGGACTATGTCCTGTCTGCATGTGCAGGGTGAAGAGAAACCTCTCATCACCCTGGAGGTTAAGCCGCATGGAAACGATGTCCCCATGCGCGCTCTGTTTGACACAGGAGCGTCAAACATTTCGTTAGAACTGAGATTCTTAACGTCGTTGATTTCTGGAGATTGAATCTCCACAAGGCATGTTGTCAGTCCGGTTAGCAACAGGTGCAACCGTGACTATACCAAAGCGTGTGATTCGCACACGCTTTGAGTTTGACGAACTGTCGTTCGAGGACGAATACATCGTCCACGACCTAGACGACAAATTCGATGTCATCTTGGGCATCCCTTCGATGTCCAAGCATCAACCAACGATCGACTGGGTTAACCAACGATCGACTGCGGCGGTGTCACAGGATCTGATCACCCTCTGAGTAATCCGGCTGTATCTAACGATACTACCGCAGAGTCAGACCGTCTGGTGGGTAGCGATGGCACCACCAGGTCTGATCTGACTATATCAGCGGATGGTACACCCGCTGATCAAAGTCCAAAGGAACTTGCACACGCAACGGAAGAGCCGTTGCGTGTCGGTAACGTGTGCAACACGGGTGACAAACACCCCCGTGTTGAAGTTACCACGACCAATGACGGTCGTGGTAAAGAGAATTTACCCACGGTGGGAAACACCCACCGTGGAGACGATGATACCGACACGGATGTAAGTGACTTCCGTGTCAAAGATGAAGAACCCACGACTGAAGGCAGTCGTGAGTGCGTGAATACCATGGTAGACAGTGGTCACCATGTTGAGGATGCCTTGTGCACGAGTGATAATCACCGTGCAACGGAACAGGCAACAGATCAGACGAGTGCGTTTGATCATGCGGTTGTGTCCGTCGAGACGATAAACGTCTTGACGCAGACAGAGACTGGATTAGCTACCCAGTCTCTAACACTTGACAACCCTCCGAACATAAGTTCGGAGGTAATGGCCTTCCAGCCTTGAGCTGGAAGAAGTTCGTAAAGAACTTGCGCGATGACCAGATTGATCAGATCTGCGTCATTGTCGCATCTGATGAGGTTGTGGATATTCGCGAGCGAATATCCACTTTACAATTGGAAGACATCGGGAACGAACTCGTTCCCAATGACAAGAACGCTGAGAACGAACTCGTTCCCAGTGATCAAACCAAAGTTCAGCGCTTTGAAGCGCAGAGCTGGGAGTCGCTTAAGGCGACTTCCCCGTACTACGAGGTACTTTGGGAATACGCTGACGTATTCCCAGAAGAAGTACCTTGTGAGCTCCCTAAGGATAAGGGAACTAGGCACGAAGTACTGTGTCACGCGGCAATGGCCATTGCCGCGTGACCAAGTCAAAGCGATCGACGAGTTCTTTGAAACTCGTCGTAAGGCGGGACATGTGCGGGAGTCTACCTCACCGCACTCCAGTCCCACCTTTTGTGTGAAGAAATCCACTGGTGGGTGGAGAATCGTTCATGCTTTTAATAAGCTGAACGCAGCCACGGTACCGGCGCAGACGCCGATACCGCGGAAGGATGTCATCATAGATGGCATGAGCGGGAGCACCGTTTTCAGTGCTCTCGACCTGAGGGATGGTTTCTACCAAATCCTTATGCGTGAGAAGGATATCCCTCTCACGGCTGTAAGCACCCCAAGCGGTATGCTTTGGGAGTGGCTTGTAATGCCGCAGGGGCTTCGAAATGCCCCTGCCACCTTCAATAGATGCGTCACGCATCTATTGCGCCCGGTGCGAGAATTTGCACCGAGCTATTTTGACGACGTGTTCATCCACAGCAAGGCTGAACACGGTAAAAGTGATGTAGATGTTCATAAAGAACATCTACGTCAGGTGTTAGAGCTTATGCGTAAGCACAAGCTCTATGCAAACTTGAAGAAGTACACCTTTGGTTCACCTGAGATACCCGTTCTTGGCTGCTTTGTAGGCAAGAACGGAGTGCGCCCTGATCCGGAAAAGATCAGGGTGATCGTTGAATGGCCTACGCCAAACAACGTCAAGGAACTTCGAAAGTTCCTTGGGTTGGCGACATACTTGCACAAATATTCGTGCAATTATGCCGGTCTTATTCGACCTCTTTTTAATTTTTGAAGAAAGGTGTCGAATGGCACTGGGATACCCAGTGCCAAGATGCATTTGATGCAGTCAAGCGTAGGTTGACTGAAGCGCCTGTCTTGGCAATAGCCTATAACGAGCGACCGTTTCACGTCGTTTGCGACGCGATCGATTTTGCAATCGGCTGTGCCTTGATGCAGCGCGATCGCGATGATCGTGATCGCGTAATCTTCTATCAATCCCGTCAGTTGCGCCAAGCCGAGCGCAACTATCTAGTGCATGACAAGGAACTCCTTGCCATGAAGTATGCACTGGCAAAGTTTAGGATCTATCTCTTAGGAGATAGACCCTTCGTGGTTTACACGGACCATGCGTCGCTACGCACGGCCGTGAATTCACCACACATCTCTCAAAGAATGGCACGTTGGCTGTCATTCTTTGCCGAATACAACTTCACGGTTGAATACAAACCGGGAAAGTTGAACGTGATAGCGGATGCGCTATCACGGTGCCCCGATTACGAGACGAAACCATCTGTAACGGAGGCAACCAGTGCAAACGCAATACGTTGCACTGCTCTGTCGTCGTCACTCGTACGACAGGTACGTCAAGCGTACGAAACAGACGAGGAAACTCGTCTGCTGATTGATTACTTAAGTAATCAATCTGATCGGAAGCGCGAGGAACTTCCAGAGTTCCTTCGCGCTTGCGTGCATCGTTATCGATTGCACGATGGTCTGTTGCTTTATAGCACAGACCAAGATGATGTTAGTCGCATCGTCGTTCCAAACGACGATGATCTCAAACATCAAATTTTGTTTGAGTATCATGATGCACCGATTTCAGGGCATCAAGGTCGAGAGAAGACGTATGCTTTTCTCGCACGCGATTTCTACTGGCGAAACCAGTATAAAATGGACGTACGCGCTTGCGAGATTTGCCAGCGCGTCAAGTCTGCGCACTCTAAGCAGGCTCCCCTCCAATCTCCGACAGAGTGTTGGAAGTCCATTTCCATGGACTTTATATTCGGCCTTCCGCCCGATCATAGTCGGAAGACTGGAATAGTGGTCTTTGTGGACCGCTTCAGCAAGATGGTTCATCTTGCTGCAGTGTCAGCGAATGTCACCGCTGCGCAAACAGCGCGGATATTCGTTGACACGGTATTCCGTTTACACGGAATGCCGGAAAACATGATCTCGGATCGTGATCCGAGATTCACAGGACGTTTCTGGCAAGAAACGTTTTCTTGGTTGGGCACGCAGTTGTAGATGTCAACTGCGGACCATCCGGAAACGGATGGGCAAACTGAACGCGTTAACCGCGTTCTCGGAGACATGCTGCGTTCATACGCGCATGCCTTCGAGCAGTGGAGTGACTTTTTGCCACTCACTGAGTTTGCGATCAATAACTCGGTGCATGCTTCCACGAAGCATACACCGTTCTACGTGAATGCCTTAAGGCATCAACGAACCCCAGCTTTACTTGGCGGTACGCCAAATCTAAGTGGGGGAGGGACCCGCTCAAATTTTGAGCGAGTCGATGCGCAAGTTGCAACCGCAACTTGCGAAGAGACTGACGAGTCTTCTACTGTTAACACAGTAGAAACTCAAGCAGCTTCAGATACTGAAGCTGCTTATGCGGAATATGTGTCTGCAGCAATGGCTGCAGACAATGAAAACAACCCATCTACTGCTAATAAAGCAGTAGATGAATTCGTATTACAGCGCCAAGCTGTAATACGCTATGTGAAAGATGCACTTGCTTCTGCTTTGATAAGCAGAATGCAGACAGAAGTGGAAGAAAGAATTTGAGCTCCTTTCAAAAAGGTGAATTAGTGTTGTTATCGAAACTAATTTGCCTACACATGCAATTAGAAACTTCCCTCACGGAAATTGCTCCCTAAGTTCATTGGACCTTTTAAGGTCCAAAGTGTAAAGGGGAATGCCTATATACAAGACATTCCCGCGGCCATGCGCACACCCAACTATTTACGTTGGGAGGCTCAAGTAGTATCAATCGTCTACGTCTTCGGACGAGACGCATCCCCACGGCCAATGCCGTTTTTCTTCAAGTCTCCCAAGAGGGACGTGTAATCGGTCTCCAACCGATTGTCAGAAAACCGGAGAGGTTCCATTTCCGACTTTAGTCGATCGATATCGACCAGCAGAAGATCATTCTTCTGCTGCAGGGCGAGATGAGCGCTCAATATGTTGCGAACCTCATCGCGATGAGAACGATACGTCCTCATCGTGTGCGCCATATCGGCGCTCAGCCCGTTGCGATGCCTCTTGAGCTTGGGGAGCTGCAAACCATGCTCCGCAACAACAACGCCAAGGGAATTTCCAACCCCCTCCACCCCTGATTGATAATAAGCGCTATATTCTCGAGCGCTTGATAGCGAAGTGGTTGGTTCCTATAAGAAGGGGCAGCGTACCGAGTACTTGGTACCTGGTTGGGGTATTCCCAAGAGTTTGACTCTTGGGAACCGATTGCGGTGCTAAGTTCGGATGCCCCTGACCTCCTGCAGGAGTTTGAGAAGGATACTTCTCCTCAAACTCGTAAGAAGCATCAACACTAGGTGTTGATGGGTGCAACGTATCAGCACTAGGTGCTGATACATTAAGGGCATCAATTAGGCCCTTAACACTAGCGGGTACCGAGTAACCTCGGTACCCTCGTAGCTCCTTTTCGGTAAGACGAGGAGCTCCCTTGGGACAACAAGGGCAAGCTAAGTGAGAAGGAACTCCGCAAGAAATTCCTTCTTTGATGCAGGTAAAATGGATAAACTCCATTTTTCCTGAGCGTGAGTGCTTTAAGAAGCGCTCGCGGTTTACGTGAACTTTGTTCACGTAATCGTCGGGACCTTTGTTGTAGTTCTCAACAAAGGCATTCCAACTTTGCGTCAGGACGTCTTTATCGTCCCTGTACTTGCGCGACCCTTTCCGGTTCGTATAGTAACGAGCCTGATAGAAAAGTTCGATAAAGTACCGACGTCTATCGTCGGTACTTCGATCAAAGTTGTGATTGCGAAGGTCTTCGCAATCATCAAGCGCGTTGATGTCAAACAACGGGTATTGACAATCGCGCTTGAAGCGGCTGCCACTTTCGGGCACTAATGTCCATGCTGGGGTCCAAAATCCCACTTTGTACGGAACATGGGGTTCCGTACGACAAGAGAAATCAGAAGCAGCGTAAGCCGCTTCTACACGTTGTTTCTCGCAGGTGGAGCACCACCTGCCATCCCAAAGTCGTCGTCACGATCAGGCGAGTGACGAGGACCAGGAGGAGCTCTACCCTCCTCCTGCCACCGATTGTCGCTGTCGTAATCGACAGCGTCAGAATCCACCTCGCCATCACTTAAAGGCGAAGGAATTCTAGCGAACTTACGCTCGCTAGACCCCTTGCGGAGGACGGTGACGTCCTCATCCTTTTCTTCGGAGTCAGATGACTCTCCGAAGAAAAGATCGGTCTTCTTAACCACCCGCCCTGCGGCAGGTGAGGGTTCGGAAGATGTTGCGTTAGCGACATCTTCCCGCCCTCTTTTAGACACTGCTTCTGCAGCGTCTACTACGAGAGACAATGGGTCTCTCGGCTTACTCTTCGACGCTACATTAGTAGCGTCGACATGCGATGTTGGCACCTCTGTACGTGATGCAGAGGTGGAGGCTGCGTTAGCAGTATCGGCAGCGCACTTAAGAGCGCCGCCGCGTTTCTCGACCATTTGATTTTATGGTCGTTAATGGGTTATAACAGAATATCGTTATGACCAACAAGTTTCACCGCTCGATTAGCCAATATTACGTCATAATTTTGGCCAACCGAGTGAGGGGTGATGTAATGGGGTGCCATTACATAAGTGATATTTGAGTTGAAATATCACAGTTCAATTTCAAACTTACTGTCTGAAATGCGAATATTGGATTATAAGTTGTTATAATCCACCCTGAGAAACAGATTCTGATATAATTATCGAATCTAACAAGAATCTAATAATAAGGATATCATTAGATCAGTTTTACATTACATCTTACTATGATTAGTCTAGATCTAATTATACTAGTTAGCTCTTAACCATTCATAAATATATTTACTCTTAAACTTACCTTCTTCTAGACACGTGGTTTTTATATATATATTTATATATATATCTAAGAGATTATTTGATTAATTAAATAGTCTACAGTAAAGTTTATCTTAATTAAACTATACAGAACCAAATTACATTTGGTTCTGTTGAATGCGTCTCATTATACTTACAACCCAACCAAGCTGGTTCGACTTTGGATTTTCGTACCTAGTGGGACTCGAACCCGCAATCTCCCGGTCCTGGGGGCAGGGCCTTAACCACTGCACCAACCGAGGTCGGTTACAGTTGGTTCAAACTAATTGCACGCTTCCTCACTTGCAATTTAATAGTGTGTGGCTGTAACAGCAAGCCTGTTACAAAGTGGCCAAGCCTGTGTTGGATATCCGGATGTCGGATGACGACCAAGTTGCTGGAAGATGCCAAACATGTGAAAGAAGCATCCAGACGCAGGGACGCGACCGCAGGGCCGTTACATACATGATGGGAATGCATGGCCAGACGCAGGGCGGTTGCGAACATTGATATAAATATACAGGATATCAAAACGCAGGGTGGTTACGAACATTGATATGATGATGCAGGGCATCCCAGACGCAGGGCGTCAACGGCAGGGCGGTTACGAAGTCAAAAGCAACCTCAACTTCAACTTATATTTGGAATTTGTATACATATATACACCAAAGCTCAATTGGTTTCGTCAAATGTCAAAAATAGAATCAGCAATGACCAAAATTATTCGACACCTTTGAATAAACTATATAAACCACCACAATAGATTTTCAAAGGGCATATATCTCATCAAAACAAACCGACCTCAATCAACAAATCTCCTCGCTTATGACCGTCGTTGGTTACCTTTCATTCAAGCCAACGGTGGCGTGGTGCAAACAATTAATGCGAGGTGTCTTGGCCTGTTCCTTATTATATTACCTGTATATTAACGTTAATACTATTAATTTATGGGTCAGTCAAAATGAGTGAAAAGCGCTTTAGGCCTCTTGTAGCAAAGTCCAAAGTGGAATATGACGACTATGCCGAGAATTTACGCACTATTATCTATACTTCGACTCACTCACTTCACTCTACAAGTTGGATATACACCGATCTTCCCGGTCGTCGACATTACTGCAGTACCGTTAAACTTGAATTTTTAGGCTATGCAAGATCTTGGAGCTCGCAAAATACTGGCTAATGTTGTCGATATTCATATAATATGTACGTAAGCAAGTGCTGGTACTGTTTGTCCTTGCTTCATACATAGCGCAGCAACAACGTCGTAATTAGGTCATATTTTTACGTTTATCATGATAAATGCCCAGCTCTGCAATGCCATCACAATGAGTGAGCATGAGTTGTGTCATCTGCCCAGAATCTCTGTTGAAGTACTGCACTTCTTGTACTTCTTGATGCCGCTACACAAATCGCGTGTGACATTAAATATTAATGAAGTTAACAACCAAATCGTAGCCAAGGCAAATCTTTGCATTGTCGGAAGTATAACAGGCTTCTGATGCATGCATGATGTCGACAGCAACAAAAGCAATTCCGCTCTTAACACATTTGATTCTGTTTGCACCCGAATAAAGACTCTCGCTTAATGTTGCAACAAGGGGTCGTAGAAGTAAATCTGCATCAAGTTATCAAATAAAATATAGACTACCTTTTGAGTGGGCGGCCATCGTCCCAAAGGCGATGACTGTCATTGAGAAAGTCGCGATCTCACTCACAGCAACTGTTCGCGGTTGTGGGCAGCGTCGTAGTCAACAAATGGGCCCTCAGCCAAAAAGATGAACATGTATGTTCTCCACGCCCATCTTGAGGTGGCAACCCCGGGGATCTGGTATAGATCAAGCAAATACTGTAATAGCCCACAACAACGAAACTCGTGTTAAGTTCAAATGACACAAACCTTACAAACAGAAAGTAAACACTTACTGCAACGACATCTGGAAAATCTGTCAGGTTCTTCCCAGCTTTCGACTGGAATACATCTAGACGGATGTGTGTGGAATAAACGGACATCCGCCTCGAGGTACATCGCCAAAAGCTCATCCAACTCGCTCAGAGCCTCAAAAGCTTTTTCTTCCGCCTCCATCGCACCTTCTGGCGACGTGGGGTAAATTTTCTAAAAGAAAATCCCAAGCTTACTGACTCAACAAGTCCATCGTTGACAGCTTCAATCTCACTGCGTAACTCATCTGGGTACAAGTTCACGCTAGACGGGGCCAAGTTTTGGAAACCATGTTGATGACTTAGAACAACCAAGCAGTGAGTGCTAGATGTCATCGGCAAAAGACGATATCTAATGCACATCCATTTTTAAAATTAAATATTTTATAGGAGGTACTATGTGTAGCAGGTTTGACGAATAATTTTGTTCATTGCTGATTCTATTATGGACATTTGACGAAACCAATTGAGTTTTGGTGTATACAAAAATAATATAATAGGGCGTGCAAGGTGAGGTGCCACTTGGCAATCTCACAGGTGGAGCGCAGGGCGCTACAGTTATAAAGTAGAGTGCAGGGCCTCTCACCTTATGTCCCCGGGGCCATTCAGGCACCGACCATAACGGGGTGTCATACAGAATAAACTGTAGAAGTGCATAGTAGTGACAGTATTACTACTGCATTACTATTTAGTACTACTACTAAGTACTACTACACAAAGTGGAAATGGCTACAATTAGTGACGAAACCCAACAGCTCAAGATCGATATCGAGTTTCTCCATGACGCTGTGTGAAATGGCGACAGCTGCCGAGTTCAGCATTGGCTTAAAGTGTTGCTGCTCAATACTGTGGCAAGAGCTGTCCTATGAGGAACGGAATTCGGATACAACGATGACCAAAAACCCTAAGTTCGTTAAGTTCTCAGAGTGAAGCTTTTGATGTTCGAAATAAGACACTATTACACAGACGGTCTCTCACCATCAAGGGTCCCATTTTTTCAGGCGAGTTGTATGGGTGAGGCAAAGAGCACGGCTATCCCATGGTCAGTGCAGGTAGACGAAATGATTGTTGGTGAGTGCAATTCGTTCCAATCACTTGCTTTTAGTCCAGTTTACAGTCATCTGCTAGAGCTGTCTGTGGATTCTAAGACGACGGTCAAACCTACGTAATCGTTTCACCGCAAGTCCTGCACGTCCTACTTCTGAACTGGACGAGTGCGGTAATAAGTAGTGGAGACATTCGATTTGTACGAGAAAAGGCTGGAAGAGGGCCTCACCTCCCAAGACACGTACTCGACAATGACTTGGCAGGACGCCAGCACGGCAGACTTTTGTCTGCCGTGCTCTTAAAAGAAGAAGCAGGATTATCCGAAGAGGTCGTATACAAAGAAAGAAAGAAAAAAGCAGCTTTTCGCTTTTCAATTGAACGCGTTCATTGCTAAGGTAAATTGCTTTATCATGAGACTTTTTTTCAAGTGATGGAGTACGTGGAAGACGTCAAGAACCCCAAACAAGGATCGATTGAGGAAGCATTTGCGTATGCTTCACAGAACTGTAGTTTTTCTTCTTCGACTCCTTAAGCTCACACACAGACAGACAAGAAGTCAGGACGGCTACTGGCTCCCTGTGCTGTGGAATTCGTTGGTGTGTCGTGATGCATTTGTGTGGTTTTATGACGACGGACTTTATGGCCGGAGGAACGACCAGAACGCTGTTAAGTTTAATCTTTTCTTTATACTTCGAGTCTTCCAACTACCACTTTCTAGTGCATGCGATGTCCAAACGTTCTCTTACATCTCATGGCTGAGCTCGATACCTGTGATGAAATGATAGAAACGCCACTTTT
>MIQA02015854.1:4586-47047 GCA_001887855.2 Sclerospora graminicola | reverse complement strand
CTGCCACATTGATATATACCTGGTTATACGTCATTTACAGTATTTTTAATCATTTGGTGCATAAATCCTATTCGATTAAGTCATATATATACCAAATCTGAAAAGTCGTAAATTACCGAGTCAATTTCGATATGACTCAGTCTTTTCGAAATTAGACATATCATCGTGTGTGCCACATGACACTATTTATCTAAACTAATTTAGTAGTTTGGCCTTAAAATAGTATACCATAGGTATATAGTGCCAGTTTTTGATATAGTAGCCGAAGAAGTAGCTAGCCCTTATTTTTAAGTATTGGTAGTTTATAACTTAGCTCGAATCGCTAGACTGCTCGTGTTGTTAACTATTTTAGGAGTCATCGTGTCGAGGTGGCAACTTGGTTGGTTACGTCAAATGATTAAAGTGCAACTCGCCTGTGCAAGTGATACTAGTGATGAGTAAACTGCCTAACTTTAGGTTACACTTAAAACTAATTTGAATGCATTTGAGTTTTTGCATTTTTATTTATTTGTATGCCGCTCACTCTTTGCTTCTAATGGATTCAAAATATGTGGTAATTTGACATCCACTTCATCCTAAAGCTTTTATCGCCAGTTTCAATAATTTTGCAATGTTGAGTTAACCTATCGATAATAAAGCGCTTATTAGTATCCTAAGAGCATCACCACCGGTGAGTCTTAACGTCAGGTCGTAATTGACGAGTTAAGACCCCGTGGCTGATCGTTAAACCTGTGTGAACGAATTTGTTCCACCGGCAAGGTTTAACGTCAGTTTTATTTGAAATATCTGCCAACCATTTTTACTTTACACCTGTAATTCCAAAAACGGGAATTACATGAACGCAGTCGAAGCGTGTGATGGATGAAAAAAAAACAGAAGCTGGAACATCAAGTGAAAGAATTACGCTCAAAGCTCCAGAGCGTGGATTATGGTAATGAATGCGCGTTCAGAGTTGATGTAGTCACTGTAAAAGTCAAAAGCGAGTTGGACCTTACCCAGAGGTCTTTGAACCAGGCAAAAGCGCGTTGTCGCGAGCTGGAAGTTAAAAAACTAAACACGCAGCAAATGGCAGCAGAAGAAATGAATTTACTTCGTGATGAACTGGAAAAATTACGAGTTGAGTCCATGGACTTGCGTCAACGATTCGAGCGTGAAAAACTTGAGCTTGTAGCTGTTGTTAAAACATCACGTTTGGGGCTTTCCCTCGACAAAAACGGAAACGTCATGGGTCCATACCGCACGAGTGAGGGATTGGAACCTATCATGGAATATGGAAATGCATCACCGATGGTCCATCATCGGCCGACAATAGACGGGGAAATCGTCGCTTCAAAGTCACAGGAGAAGACACATAGTCAGATAGAACCAGAGTGTCGTGTGAAGGTTGTAGACAAGGAGCGAATGGAGCTGCCAGAGACCACTGACGTGCTGAGAGATACGGTCTCATCATCATCAGATAGGGACACGAAGTCGCAAGAAAATGTATCCGTTGGAGACCAATGTGAGAGAGCCGTTGTGAACGCACTTGCAGGCGAATTGCAGAACATTATGCAGAAACTTGTGCAACTCCAGTCGGATCACGAAGCAGCAGCACTTGAAAAGGCAGAGCTACAAGCGGCAACGAACTTAATGGGCGAGGAACTCGAAAGTACGCTACACGAAATGTGTAAAGTGAGTGAGAAATTGATGGAGAAAGAGCACCAAGCAAAGGTTCTGCAGGCCCAACTCGATGCCAAGTTCATGACGATTTCACAAATGCAGACAAAGCACGACAATGATGTCAGTAGAATGCAACAACTCATCCAGGACCTGACAATACAAAACGAACAGCTTGTGAATACTAGAGATAATGCGATGGAAGTTACCACTACAGAGTCGGCGACGGAACGTCTCGAAAACGCAAACGAAGATTGTCAAGAGGTGGATGGAGCTCAAGTCGTGCGCTTGGACGTTGACAAAGAATCTCCTTCTCCAAACAAAAGGCTTTTAATGTGGATGAGTCCATGCAGGGTAGTTTACGTACGTCTCACCTTTTTTCTGGTCAAGATGAGCTTGTCTCGGACTCGCTCCATTCCTTTCCTTTTCCCATGATGTTCGCTACGCTGGAAATGATCAAGTTTTTTTTTCAATGTTTGACCAATTGTTGCAAGAATTGTTTCGACCAATGAACCCACTTGGTTGATTAAAACCACGGTTTTAAAATAAGTCCTATAGCACTAAATTTAAGACCTCGTGCGGTAAAGACCAGTAATAAGACTTGCCGGTGGCTGTTAAATCTGGTCTAACGGGAGGTTTATAGGTTAAAACCTTGATTAAGACTTACCGGTGGCGATGCTCTAACAAAATCTCCTGGACACTATTACGTTAGTATACAAAAGTGGTTCTTAACATTAATTTTGAAAAAGATAATCTCGCTAACAATACGGAAGAGGACGAACGTAATGATGACAAATCGAGTTCGGTATATTATTCAAGTTTAGAAGTGCGGCCGGTGAAATGATGTAAAAGTGGATATTTGATGTGAAACCATGCAAATTCGAGTAGGACACATTAAATGATTGGTCTAAATGATTTAGATCGAGTTATTGACTTGAGACCAAAGAACAAAGCATATAACTGGTTTATATTTAATAAGAACAAATCATAAGAGTACTATTTGATTAGGTGGTCTAATGTCTCAATAGACCAGACTGCCACATTGATATAAACCTGGTTATACGTCAGTTACAGTATTTTTAATCATTTGGTGCATAAATCCTATTCGATTAAGTCACATATATACCAAATCTGAAAAGTCGTAAATTACCGAGTCAATTTCGATATGACTCAAGTCTTTTCGAAAATTAGACATATCATCGTGTGTGCCACATGACACTATATATCTAAACTAATTTAGTAATGTAGTATACTATAGAGTGCCAGTTTTTGATATAGTAGCCGAAGAAGTAGCTAGCCCTTATTCTTAAGTATTGGTAGTTTATAACTTAGCTCGAATCGCTAGACTGCTCATGTTGTTAACTATTTTAGGAGTCATCGTGTCGAGGCGGCAACTTGGTTGGTTAAGTCAAATGATTAAAGTGCAACTCGCCTGTGCAAGTGATACTAGTGATGAGTAAACTGCCTAACTTTAGGTTACACTTAAAACTAATTTGAATGCATTTGAGTTTTTGCATTTTTATTTATTTGTATGCCGCTCACTCTTTGCTTCTAATGGATTCAAAATATGTGGTAATTTGACATCCACTTCATCCTAAAGCTTTTATCGCCAGTTTCAATAATTTTGCAATGTTGAGTTAACCTATCGATAATAAAGCGCTTATTAGTATCCTAAGAGCATCACCACCGGTGAGTCTTAACGTCAGGTCGTAATTGACGAGTTAAGACCCCGTGGCTGATCGTTAAACCTGTGTGAACGAATTTGTTCCACCGGCAAGGTTTAACGTCAGTTTTATTTGAAATATCTGCCAACCATTTTTACTTTACACCTGTAATTCCAAAAACGGGAATTACATGAACGCAGTCGAAGCGTGTGATGGATGAAAAAAAAACAGAAGCTGGAACATCAAGTGAAAGAATTACGCTCAAAGCTCCAGAGCGTGGATTATGGTAATGAATGCGCGTTCAGAGTTGATGTAGTCACTGTAAAAGTCAAAAGCGAGTTGGACCTTACCCAGAGGTCTTTGAACCAGGCAAAAGCGCGTTGTCGCGAGCTGGAAGTTAAAAAACTAAACACGCAGCAAATGGCAGCAGAAGAAATGAATTTACTTCGTGATGAACTGGAAAAATTACGAGTTGAGTCCATGGACTTGCGTCAACGATTCGAGCGTGAAAAACTTGAGCTTGTAGCTGTTGTTAAAACATCACGTTTGGGGCTTTCCCTCGACAAAAACGGAAACGTCATGGGTCCATACCGCACGAGTGAGGGATTGGAACCTATCATGGAATATGGAAATGCATCACCGATGGTCCATCATCGGCCGACAATAGACGGGGAAATCGTCGCTTCAAAGTCACAGGAGAAGACACATAGTCAGATAGAACCAGAGTGTCGTGTGAAGGTTGTAGACAAGGAGCGAATGGAGCTGCCAGAGACCACTGACGTGCTGAGAGATACGGTCTCATCATCATCAGATAGGGACACGAAGTCGCAAGAAAATGTATCCGTTGGAGACCAATGTGAGAGAGCCGTTGTGAACGCACTTGCAGGCGAATTGCAGAACATTATGCAGAAACTTGTGCAACTCCAGTCGGATCACGAAGCAGCAGCACTTGAAAAGGCAGAGCTACAAGCGGCAACGAACTTAATGGGCGAGGAACTCGAAAGTACGCTACACGAAATGTGTAAAGTGAGTGAGAAATTGATGGAGAAAGAGCACCAAGCAAAGGTTCTGCAGGCCCAACTCGATGCCAAGTTCATGACGATTTCACAAATGCAGACAAAGCACGACAATGATGTCAGTAGAATGCAACAACTCATCCAGGACCTGACAATACAAAACGAACAGCTTGTGAATACTAGAGATAATGCGATGGAAGTTACCACTACAGAGTCGGCGACGGAACGTCTCGAAAACGCAAACGAAGATTGTCAAGAGGTGGATGGAGCTCAAGTCGTGCGCTTGGACGTTGACAAAGAATCTCCTTCTCCAAACAAAAGGCTTTTAATGTGGATGAGTCCATGCAGGGTAGTTTACGTACGTCTCACCTTTTTTCTGGTCAAGATGAGCTTGTCTCGGACTCGCTCCATTCCTTTCCTTTTCCCATGATGTTCGCTACGCTGGAAATGATCAAGTTTTTTTTTCAATGTTTGACCAATTGTTGCAAGAATTGTTTTGACCAATGAACCCGCTTGGTTGATTCAAACCACGGTTTTAAAATAAGTCCTATAGCACTAAATTTAAGACCTCGTGCGGTAACGACCAGTAATAAGACTTGCCGGTGGCTGTTAAATCTGGTCTAACGGGAGGTTTATAGGTTAAAACCTTGATTAAGACTTACCGGTGGCGATGCTCTAACAAAATCTCCTGGACACTATTACGTTAGTATACAAAAGTGGTTCTTAACATTAATTTTGAAAAAGATAATCTCGCTAACAATACGGAAGAGGACGAACGTAATGATGACAAATCGAGTTCGGTATATTATTCAAGTTTAGAAGTGCGGCCGGTGAAATGATGTAAAAGTGGATATTTGATGTGAAACCATGCAAATTCGAGTAGGACACATTAAATGATTGGTCTAAATGATTTAGATCGAGTTATTGACTTGAGACCAAAGAACAAAGCATATAACTGGTTTATATTTAATAAGAACAAATCATAAGAGTACTATTTGATTAGGTGGTCTAATGTCTCAATAGACCAGACTGCCACATTGATATAAACCTGGTTATACGTCAGTTACAGTATTTTTAATCATTTGGTGCATAAATCCTATTCGATTAAGTCACATATATACCAAATCTGAAAAGTCGTAAATTACCGAGTCAATTTCGATATGACTCAAGTCTTTTCGAAAATTAGACATATCATCGTGTGTGCCACATGACACTATATATCTAAACTAATTTAGTAATGTAGTATACTATAGAGTGCCAGTTTTTGATATAGTAGCCGAAGAAGTAGCTAGCCCTTATTCTTAAGTATTGGTAGTTTATAACTTAGCTCGAATCGCTAGACTGCTCATGTTGTTAACTATTTTAGGAGTCATCGTGTCGAGGCGGCAACTTGGTTGGTTAAGTCAAATGATTAAAGTGCAACTCGCCTGTGCAAGTGATACTAGTGATGAGTAAACTGCCTAACTTTAGGTTACACTTAAAACTAATTTGAATGCATTTGAGTTTTTGCATTTTTATTTATTTGTATGCCGCTCACTCTTTGCTTCTAATGGATTCAAAATATGTGGTAATTTGACATCCACTTCATCCTAAAGCTTTTATCGCCAGTTTCAATAATTTTGCAATGTTGAGTTAACCTATCGATAATAAAGCGCTTATTAGTATCCTAAGAGCATCACCACCGGTGAGTCTTAACGTCAGGTCGTAATTGACGAGTTAAGACCCCGTGGCTGATCGTTAAACCTGTGTGAACGAATTTGTTCCACCGGCAAGGTTTAACGTCAGTTTTATTTGAAATATCTGCCAACCATTTTTACTTTACACCTGTAATTCCAAAAACGGGAATTACATGAACGCAGTCGAAGCGTGTGATGGATGAAAAAAAACCAGCCAATGCATCAAGGAAGTGATCAAGATGAAAAACGCGGTAAAGGAAGGTAAAGGTAAGTTGCCCCTGGTACTACATTTTGAAAACATTCACTACCAGGCCTATGTACACGGATGGAGGTCAACTGAAGGAACGAATACGGAGGCACCAGTACAGCAGGACGTGGTAATGTATGACGCAGGAGGAGTGGGAGGATCAAATAAGCGGATGCGAGGAGGGGAAGAAACGACGGATCCGGGGGGGGCAACTGGTAAACGTCCCCACGGATTGGTCGCCAGGAAATGTAATTCGAGTGCAAGTGGAACAGTTACTCAAGGAAGAGGACGCACGGCACCATGGGTTAATACAGTTTCTGGTGGAAACCGCCATGTATTTGCCAGAACACAGGCAAGCAGAACTACTACAAGCAGACATGGCGCAAGAGTCAGTGTGCAAAATACTGGCACAACGATACAATATACCAGCGGAGATTCTAAAAGAGTGGTATAACACCACACAAGGGACGTTGGCGTTAACAGACCAATCGGGACACAGACAAGAGGAGGGGTCACCAGGTTCAAAAGGGCAACAACTGAACGACAACAAGGAAAAGGAGCAAATCACAGATGAAGAGCAGAAGCGGTCGCGAAAAAAGCGCGCAGTAGACGAACCTTTCCAGTCTTCCAGGGAAGAAGTGACTGCAGGCACAGAGTCGGTGCAGCGGGATCAATTTGCGGCAGGACGCGTGGAGAACATGGATACAGAACCCACCAGGGGAACAGAGTCCCTAGCGGAGCAAGTATGGAACGCGATGGGGCAGGTTTGGCCACACCAGCAAGCGGCACCATTTCCGACAGTCAATGCGTCGGCTGATGTATGGCTGAAGGCCGCGAGGAAGGACGGCCTGGCGCTAGCACAACTATTGGAATACAGTGACAAACCGCACATCATAATCCGGAAAATCAGCAACGAAGTGATTACAGAAATTGCGAAGGAATGGAGACGTCAATTTTGGGAGGAGCTGATCACCTTAGGAACCTCGACTGGAGATCAATCAGAAGCTGAAAATTTCCTGAAGGGATGGGCGCAGAGTGTGAGTATACTAGTGGACGAAAAACAACGAGAAGTGGTACGAGCAAGCAGCCAACACTGGAAGACACTAAAGGAGCTCAATTATTGCAACAACCCCTTGTGGCAGTTGTGTGGACCACACAGGTACCGAAAATTTGCTCTCACGGCTCTGTGCGCTTTTGTTTACAGCAAACAACTCGCAGCAATTATTGGAGAAGCAGCTCTCCCGAAGGATCCAATCTGGGTGAAGATCAGACGTTACCAGACGGCCCGCGTACGAATATCGGGTTTTAGCGCGATAGCTAAACGGCTGGAGGAGGGCAATAGTTCTGCATGGATGGACATGACAGATTACTTCCTAACAACACTAACTAACGTTTCTCTGAACGACAGGGAACCAGAATACGTTGATATGGAACAGACCGACCAAGTTCAGCAAAGAGGCGCTCAAGCGCCTCATTGCTACTAAGGGCAAGACACGTGGTGATAAGGATGAGGAGGACATAGCGGCCCTACTAAAAGAAATGGACCGGTACAGCAGAATAACAGTAGAGAAGACAGCAATGAGGGAGGAGATTCATGACAGGACTGAAGGGAGTGACGAGGAGTCGTCTTTCCGAGTGATCACGCAAAATGTGCGCGGTTTTTCAGCTGGTACAAGGCAGGCATGGCTACAAACGTGGAGAAACCTACCGGTACGAGCACGCCCCGTCTGTATCATGATTCAAGAAACACACATCACCAGTAGAAAGGAGGCGGCGGATTTAACGGCGCAATGGGAACGTATGTGGAATCATACGGATGACACTTACCGTTTGGCTCTGTGGAGTGTTGCGCAGAATAACACAGGAGGCGTCGCAATACTACTAACACCGAGAAGCGGTTGGACACCACGACCGTGGCAGATAGGCGGCTGGTCGGAGCGGATCATTGCGGTGGAGGTAAATGACTGGAAGTTTGTAAACATATATGCGCCGTCGGCAAGCGAGAAGGAAAGGGCGCATTTTTACAAGGGTTTGGGGACGTGGAACTTACAGCAGTATCCTAATGTTCTTCTCGGGGGCGACTTCAACTGTGTTGAATCCCCATCGTTAGACAGAACGGGGCCTGTGCGGAGAAGAACAACTGAATGTCCAGAACTGACACGACTTATCTGTAGGTGGAAGATGCAGGACACGGCCTTGGTGCAGTTTACGGCGGTGCAAGCTGACATTAAGGAGATTAGTCCCGACTTCACTTTCTGGCGTGGCGAATCAGCAAGCCGGATTGACAGATTCTACGTTTCTGATAGGAAATTCGAATGGGTTAATCGAGTTAGTACCAGTAGGCCCGGGGTACCGTCGGATCACGATCAAGTCGAGCTTCAAGTACGTCAACCCAGAAGCAGGAAACACCGAACACGAAGCCACCACTTTCGACTGCAATACCCGATCCGTGGAGCTGGGGGATTACGAGTGCAACAAGAAATAAAGGAGTTAATGGAGAACCGGGATGCAAGGGATTCAGCCGGAGTAGCCGGGTGGGACTCAGTCAAGAATTCTTGGGTAGCGGCTATAGTACGAGTTCGGTCGAGAGTGGCGCAACGGAGGCGCCGACACGCGAAACACCTGGAACAGGCACTTTATGGACGAGTAACAAGTCGAGATCAAATTTTGCAGATCACGGAACACGAAGCTACCAGATGTAATCAGGTAAGGATTGCACAGCATTTTTGTCGGTCTAACGAGAATCTACGATGGCTGTATCGGCGTACAGCGACGTGGGAGCGGGATCAACGGGTGGAGGAGATTGTTCTGCAGGAGCAGTCCGTTTTGCACGCACGAGACATGTCGATACCGGATAAATTTGCATGCACATGGCAGCAAATATTCGGCGTAGTCCATAGGGAAATCCAGGACAAGGAGGTAACGCAGAAGATCCAGGAGCTAGTACGGGATTGGTCACCACGGCGAGTCTCCTCAGGAGAAAATGAGAGTTTACTTGCACCAATACAGGCCGAGGACATACAACTAGCGATCAAACGACTGGAAAGAAGGAAGGCTGCTGGACCCGACGGGCTGAACAACGACTTCTTCAAGGACTTCACAGAGAAACTCATGCCGGATTTGCTACTAGTGTTCAATGAAGTACTACAAGGGGCACCACCGCCTGATTCCTTTCTGGAAGCGGTGATCATTCCGCTCAAGAAAAAGGGTGAGTCAACTAATGCAATGAATTATCGACCCATATCTCTGTTACAGACGAGTTACAAGATATTTGCGAAGATTTTAGCGTCGCGGTTACAAGTGTTTCTAGGACGGTTAGTAGGTGACTCTCAGCAAGGATTCGTACATGGTCGACGGATGGACCGTGCAGTAGTGATGATGATGCATATCTTACAAGAGAGGCAGGTGGTTACAGATCAGACGAAGCCAAGCGATCACGGTGGAATTTTGCTGGTGGATTTTACGAAAGCATACGACACAGTGGATAGGCATTATCTAATGGAGACTTTGCGATGTTTTGGATTTTCGGAGCGTTTCATAACACTTATGAGGGCACTGCACCAAGGCACTTCGGCGAGATTTTTAGTGAATGGACAACTTTCGCAGCCGTTTCCAGTAATTTCGGGTATTCGGCAAGGGTGTCCGTTGGCACCCCTGCTGTTTATATTGGCGGTAGAACCCCTGGGAATGGCGATTGAACAACACCAAGGGCTACAAGGAGTCACGATTAAAGGAGAGAGGTCGTACCAGGCACACACCTTTTCAGCATTTGTGGACGATTCAACAATTTTTTTCACAAAAGAGGAGCAAGTTGAAGAGGCTGTAACATTGTTGGAGCGTTTTGGAAAATTATCCTGTTTGACAATGCAACCTGCAAAAAGCCATATTCTCCCGCTGGGACAGGCAACGGCACGGTTGGGCAAGTGGGGGATTCCAGTGATCAAAGAGAACGACACAGTGAGGTATCTAGGATATCAAGTGGGGAAGCACAACATGGCGGAAGCTAACTGGGCCGAGCGGATACGGGCGGTACAAAGGAGGTTACTTACTGCAACGAAGTGCGGAACTTCGGTGATGGAACGTGTCACCCTTTTCAACTCGATCGCGATGCCAGCCATCCTCTTTACTGCAAAAGTGTTTGAGCCGGACCAGCAGACGTATAAGGAGCTCATCCATTTGCAGAAGCAGTTTATTTGGAGTAATAAGACAACATGCGAACCGGGTCGTCACAAGATGTCGCCACACCTTCTATTCATACCACGACATGCCGGCGGATTAGGGCTGATTTCGATCCCAGTAGCAATTCACACGTTAGCTGTAAAGGAGGCAACGATGTGGTTACTCGAGCCGAATGACAGATATACGCAAGCGTGGCGTAATGGTGTCAATTAGTTAAACCGGATCAAACTAACGTATGGGTGTCTCCATGTAGGAAGACTGGAAGGAGGATGAAGACAGGAAAGGGGCAGAAGGTGTCATCGGTGCTTTCTCACCTCTCAAGGGCGTTAGGGCCTACGGAAGACGAAGTAACACTGCTCGAAAGGTACGTATCAGTTAATTCAGGCGTGTTACAAACGAAATGTGTTACACTGCCAGTCAGTCCGAAGGAAATGCTGCACAGAGGTGAACAAATCCAAGTACAAGTGGATCTAGAACACATTGACTGGCACGGGTATGGACGACAAGCGCTTAAAGCTTTCTGGGGGACCTTTTCGTGGAGTAATAACCCCTGGATTAGAGATGAAACAGCGGGGGTACTGATGCCGGCCAAATATGCGAAACTGCCTGAGTCCACACTAACAGACCTGCACATCAGAAGAGTCGGAAGGTCGACGTATCACTGGGTAGTGCAAGGAGCGGATCAGACAAGCCACTCGCGAAAGAAAGTAGGTCGTTGGCTGGCAAGCATAATCCTGTGTTCGCCGAGGGTAGCGATTGGAGCAGAAATTGGGGAGGCGGGTCGACCGACACTCCTAAACACTAACGATCAGTGGAAACACGTGGCGTGGAAGTTAGACTCAACAAGAGAAGTATCAGGAACATGTTCTGCAACTGGAAAAAGATGGAAGTTGCGCCAGCGTGAGGATGGCATCTACTGGGACGAACCCAACGGCACTGCATGGAGGATACGCAATAATTACGAGGCCAAGGAGGGGACTGAGGTGGAACAGAGGAAGGGCCTGGTTTTTGCAGCACATCCAAGCATGCATAATTACCCCTGGACGATTAGAGCAGGGGTAAACATGCGTTCCGTGAAAGGATGGATCAGACGTTCCTTTAAGAGTTACTATTATCAGGCACTAACGAACGCACTGCCAAGAGTACGGGACCGATGGGTACGTATGCGAGAGAAGTCAGACTGGAACCGGAATATGCAGGAGCAGACACCAGCAGAGCTGTGGAAGCATGAACACATGCTATCGGACTATCAATTGTGGAGCATTTATCGAGCGGCTTCGTTCCAATTAAATGTCTATTACGATGGATATAACACACAAGGAGGGTGTCCACTGGACGATCAGTGCCAGACACCTGGGAAAGGGGTCACACATATCGTGTGGGGGTGCAGTCGGGCCAAACAATTTTGGGCCCGGCTATTAACATGTTGGAACGGGCGCAGTGTCGTGAACGCTGAGCTGGATAACTACAGAAAAAATGTTGCTTCGCGTAAACCACCGGAAATTTCGGAGGCTATGATGAAATGCTTGCGGATGAGGTGTGGAACAAGAGCGGAGGAGTGCAAGGAAGCGCTTGCTCGTGTGTGGAAAGGGATTTGTTCGCTTGGAATTATTTGTGTGGAACGAAAACGTGCATAAAGGGATTTATCGAAGTGCACATGAGCAATTAATGTGGATTTGGTCGAAAACTATGAAGCAATTGTTGGCAGTAGCGTACTATGAACGCAGCAGAACAGCGACCAGACTGCGCGGGATACGAATGCTAATTGGTATAGAGTGTTTACAAAAAATTTACCAGGATCGGTCAAGTGATGAACACAAGAAAACACTACCTGTTCACCAGGTGGATAGCTCATCAGAGACGGATGTGGGTTTAGATCTAGCACTAAGAGATTTTATTGTAGCTAATAGTTAAGTACTAAATAGACTGCGATTGAACAACAACAACAACCAATGTGCATCTGTGGATCTTTTATGGTCGTGTGCTTTGCAACCAGTGCTCCATAATTTTCCTCCGAATCTGGAAAGGCGGAGCCACCCGAAGATGGGACATTGACTTGTACGACACTCTCCTCACTCCGTAATTTGTTTACTTTGCCCGAGATGAGAGCGCTTTTACTGTTGTTCATCTCCTTAGCTATCGCGCCGTTTTTCGCTTGTGCCGCTGATAATCGAACGGATGAGTCGACGAAAAATTCCCTCAACGTTTTGGACGAAAGCGATGAGAGAATTATTCCGCTAGATACACCGAGTCTGCCCCTGTTGAAAACGCTGAAGTTGGGTGCTTCGACGGCCGTAAAGAGCTCTTCGGTGTTTAAGAACTTTGAACTCAGCGACGATCCTTTCGTAACTTTGACAAGTCCCAGTATGAAGCCATTCATGGAAGTGTTCTCCACAACCCCAAACGCACAGAAGAAGTTGAGTCGGCTCTTAACAGAGCGTTATGGTCATGGTCGTATGGCAGCGTCCTTAGTTCGTGCCAGAGATTCAACTGATGATGAATCGACAAAAGCTATTTTCACGATTCTATTGAAACGACAGTTAAAGGGATATCTGCAACGGCACTTGACTTGTGTCGAAGTTCTCGAGAAGCTGGAGATGCACATGATTGATCTCGGCTATTTCAGTCAGAAGCTGGCGGTATTGGAAGACTACATCAAGCTCTTCAACAAAAAGTACTCTGGTCACGAAACGTTACTGAACGTTTTGACGTCAGGCATGGGTGGTGAAGACAAATTAATCCAGAGTTTGGCAAAGGTAAGGAGAGATTTTTTTGGAGATTTGGCAGATTTGGCAGCTTTGGATCCTCGACGTAAAGCCGTGAAAGTGGAATCATTGTTGGTCGAAAAATGGAAAAGCGAGGAGGATCTTACGCCAACCATCCTCTTGGATCGACTTAAGATTCAACGAAGCTTGAATAATCTTGAAAGCCTGGAAGCTGTCATGGAGTATATTCGTTATTATAACAGCAGGAACCGAGATGCTAAGTTTTCACTGCTTACGTGGCTTACGAAGGACATGGACGAGGCCGTCGTGGCGGCGAGGCTGGCCGAGGCGAAGAAAAGTATGACTTCGCAGAAAATCGCAACTATGTGGCAGGAAGAGCAGTTCGACAAGTGGCTGGGGGTCCAGGAACCGTTTTCACTACGTCTGAACATGTCCCCTTTGAACGACGACCAAAAAAGGCAGGTAGTAAAAGATTTCATTTGGTATTTTCTTGACAAGCCAGTTGAGGGCGACAATTTCGTGAAGGTTTTGATTTCAAGCATGGGTGGTGAGGCCAAATTGTTGGAGTATGTGATTGCGGCAAAGTCGAATCCCCTTTTCGCAAACGAAATCTTCCGAGTTGAAGACTCGCTAATAAGAAAATGGGAAGGCGAGGTGGATCTGACTCCAGAAATCCTCTTGGATCGACTTAAGATTCACCGAAGCTTGAATAATCTCGAAAGCCTGGGTGCTGTCTTGGTGTATATTCGTGATTACAACAGCATGAACCCCGATGCTAAGTTTTCACTACTTACGTGGCTTACGAAGGACATGGACGAGGCCGTCGTGGCGATGAGGCTGGTCGAGGCGAAAAAAATTAAGACCACGGAGACCACTGCGACTGCGTTCCAGCAAGAGCAGTTCGACAAGTGGCTGGAGGTCCAGGAACCAGGTTCACTACGTCTGAACATGTTCCCTTTGGACGACGACCAAAAAGCGCAGGTAGCAAGAGATTTCATTATGTATTTCGATATCAAGTTCATCAATAAAAAGAAGCCCCAAGTGAATCCGCCGGATCTGTATAACGACTTTCTGAAAGGATTGGGTGACGGCAAGTTTGCCATCATGTTATCGGAAGCGATAAAATCGGCATCGGATCAAGCGAAATATCAAGCTGAATTTTCCCAGAAAGTGATGTTTAAGCGATGGTATGATAGCGGCGTCACCCCATCGAATGCTCGCGAAAAGTTCTTTTCGAATCTTGGCGAAAACGTTCATGTGAAGCTCACTCTTGGCGAATACGAAGACTTTTATAGCGCTATAGGTGGAAGACGAGTTCGTTCTTAACGAGTCCTAATAGCGTCAAAGCACTCGAACATGTTGGGTCTAGCCACTTTTTAAGTCATTGCACTAGATTTTTGTATTGTTTCAATTTACTTTAGTACTTAATGATAGTGCATGATTAAATGCTCGCTACTCATGAATAACGCGCTAAGTGGTTATTTATCGTGTACCTACCTACCTGAGCATGTTTTTGTTGTAGTAGCAGCTTTACTTTAGATCTGAAGACGTAGTAATGCTTTGACAAATGCTCAGACTTTACCACATGGGGCTAGACTTACTAACCTGCTAAAACGCGAATCGATTCTATTCTGTTTGGTCCACAGCAGTTCTACTCCTAATCGTGGCGAGATCTCCGCCACACAGTCGCTGTGAATGGCTCGGAGCCATTCAACCGCTTTTGTTCGTGGAAGCCGCCTTCACCGAGCTTCTACTTGGATCGTTCGGATCTGTAGGAACCGACTGCAACATGCATGCGAGGCAGAGACAAGAAGAGGAGTCCGTCTAATGACAGTGGCATTGAGAGCTTCACGTTTACGTGCATTATTACCACAGCGTCAGATTTTATCAGAGAAGGTTTTTCGCGGCGTTGCAGATGGAGCAGCTAGATCGTTGGTTTGCAAGCGGAACGATCAGACGTCAGCGCGTACATCAACTGCAGTATAGCATCTTGCTGAAAGATTTGTGCATCTTTGCCGTTGTCAAACTTTGAATCACTATCACTTTGTCCTCACCACCTATAATTGACGTGAAAACCTTCACTAAAGTTTCGTGACCGACTTTTTTTCTTTATTTGAGGAGCCGCATGTAGTCTTCCAATGCCAGCAGCTTTGGATCTGAATAGCCGAAATCGGTAATGCGCATACGCAAACCTTGCCACCAGTTAAATCGCTCTTCAGATATCTTTTTAGGTGCCGTTCCAATGGAATACCATCCTTATTTGCATGAACTAGGGACGCTGCCAAAGCACCATCACCATCGTAATGCTCTGAATCAGCTTCATCTGTTCTTTAGAGTCAGTTTCATGAACAGCGCCATGCTGGGGCTGTGCAAAAGTTTCGAAAGGATTGTCGCTAAGTTGAAAGCTCTGAGAGCTCTTCCCGGTCTGCAAAGCCCGCAACTTCAGCCTTTCCAAGTGGCACAGCTTCAACGCATCGAAGGGAATCCGCATCGTTCTCTCATCGCTTTCGCCAACTACGCTCAGGAACTTCTTCGTCGATATGTCAGTTCGCTTTAATTACTCCGTGGCCTTTACTTTTGTAGGAGTGATTGTCACTTCAACTTGGAGGCCTTTTCGTAACCGCTTGTATAGTGACTACCCAGCATGCTCATATCATTGTCTTTTGTGTCATGTCAAGGCTGTCTCGGATTCCGTCTCAGCGTAGTGTCAATCTAAATGAACAAGAGGAACTCGCAGTGAATGTCGTCATTGTGACCCAACGTGACAAAAGCGACGATCGAAACGCGGCGACTTATCGTATCCTTCCTGGGGATACCAGTCACGATGATGCAATACCCCTGTCGTCGAATTCGATGGATAAAGTGGTACATTTTGTAGCCATGTTAGCACCGACTTGTCAAGCCGCGATAGCTTTCTTACAAATGCAACCTCCAGGGTCGTATCTATTAGCACTCGAAGAAGATGCGACGCTCATAGTTTACATGAAATTTCGACAAGCAATGCGAGTATCGAGGCTAGTGAAAGGTAAAACAATCAAGAAAAATGACGGCGCGATCGAGTTTGCTACGATCCCAAAGAACGAGCAGAAGGGGTCGACAAGGGTACACACTTTACGTCTCCCTTCCGATGCTTATTTCTATGTCAAAGAATGCTGGCAGCATTTTCTTCCTCAAGTACAATCGATTGTGTTGGAAGCTTGCTGTGAGCCAAGTTGGAATGAAACGATCAAGCTCGAAGAATGGACGCTCGCTCCATCCTCCTATGCTGTCGGATTGATCCCGGAAACGTGGGTGTGTTACATTCTCGCTAGTGCCAACCATGGACACGATTCCACCTCTTCGAGTATTCAAGTACGTCAGATCGAATTTGACTTTGATAAACTTGTCGTTACTATTGTGGACGGCGCACTCAAGCCATCGGCCCTTCTTGTGACGAAATCTTTCGGCTCAAAACATGTCGTGGAACCTCATTGCACGTACGTTTACTTCCATAGTTAACGACAAAAACATAGAGCGAGAGTTAACCTTTTTGTGCCCTGCGTTTATGAAGGACAGGTTTCCTGTTCTCCGGGATAACTTTTTAACGCCAGATCTCGTTGCATTAAAGGAGATGTTAGTGGATTCGGTCCCTGCACGACACGTCTCCTTTCAAAATTACATGGACTTGAGCTCCAATGACCGCGAACTTGCTGTCCTTCATGCATTTGTTGCAGTTTGTGATGACCTCCTGCCCCATAGCCCTCTTCCTGATGAGTTCGTGGCTTCATTACATGAATTGCATTGTGTTTTTGTCCATCTTGCTACACGTGATGTTTCTACTTCACTACAGAAGTCGACGCTGTGGTCTGCGCCAAAAATGACGCTAATAGGACGCATTATCCCTGTTTTAATGGAGCTTCTGGTCATTACGGCCACATTTTCCGAGACCGTTCGACGTCCGAATCCCGATGTTTTTCCTACTACCGCTGTTGAATCCAAGCAACGACAAAATATGGCACAGTTTGCTCACGCTATGCGCTTTAATTTGCTTTCCATGGCTGCCCGAAGTGACGACTCGATACTTTGTCGATTGGTGCATCAAGTGTGTCAATTGATTGGAAATAGTCCACGTCTCCCTTCAGTGCTCGTTGATCTCGTTCGGGATCTCGTGGTTTTATTTCCATCACTTGAACGATTGTTTGTACGAAATCAAGGGATCAAGCTCCTTTGGCGAGCTGTTCATCATGAAATTGAAGAAAATGATGCTGAAGTTGTCTCAAATTCACAACGAAAGTCAATTTCTCTATCGTCTACATCGTTAACCTTAAGTGTCGTCGTTCTCAATGCGCTTCGAAGCAAAGGAAAGCGTAAAATCCCGTTTTTGAGCTTAGGAAGGAAATCGCAGACCATGTCCCACAACACATTGCCACTTGGAACAACGCGTCGAACTTGTTTAAGATCAACAGCATTTGCCTATCGTCATCTCAGTTTCTCGACGGTGCAAGCGAGTCTGAGTACACACTTGAAGGAAGGAGCTTTTGTTGTTCCAAACGTCTGGAAAGCTGACACAAGGCTCGCGACAACCAAGTTCTGTTCATGTAGACGACGACAGGGTGCAGCTAGTGAGGAACACATCCTTTGTGCTCATAAGCCATCAGTGAAAGGCAGCACGTCCGCGCTTTTGCTGCAACTTTTGCTACGTCTTTTGTACCACAAATCGACGTTTGGTAGTTGGGATCGAGACGTTGCGCTCTTAATTCGTATGCACTCCCTGCATCGAGATCTGTTTGATCAAATTGTGAGCATTGTCCGTCGACAAGCTGACACTCAAGACGAGAATGCACAAACAGCTCTTTGCTGTGAGTTACAAGTGGCAATCACTTGTGTCTCGACACTTTACCAGCTCGAACGAAAGCGACGGTATCACATGAGTACAAGCCTTGGCGAGAAAAAGTATTTACAGTTTATTCGATTGTTTAAGACAACGCTTCGACAACTGAATGAGCGAGTGCAATCCAGTGACGACGACACAGAAGAGCGAGAAGATGGAAATGAAAATGAAGAAGAAGCTCGAGGGAACGAGGAACAGTATCTAAATGCGTTCGTGCAAGTGTTTCGTCGCATTCCGAGAGCTTTTTTAGATGAATGGATTGTTTTCTCCCTCAAAGAAATCCTCCAAACAATCAAGGAAGTAAGCAACGTGATCAAAACAGGGTTTGAGAAACAGCAGCACAAGCAGCACTATGTTCAGTGCCTATCCCCTCTTTTCCGCCTCTTGACAGTGGTGTTAAAACGCACGAGTGATCCTGACCTCCAGACGATGCTTGTGCATGTTTGTGGTGATTGTTCCGCAAATGCTGTTGCTTGTCTCCTTTTTGTACTGTGGGAACTTCTTTGCTCGTCGAGACATGCGGGCTTGTTGGGGATCAAATTGCATACTCTTGACTTTTTGACTGCTTTTGTCAACTTGAATGTATCGTTGCGAATGCAGAATCATGGGGATCGCAAGGATAAAGTGGCTAGGGAAGAAGCACCTTTGAATGAAGACGCAGAAGTAATCGAGCATCTGAAAGGGGAACTGCTGATCCGGTTAGTAGGTCCTCGTATGGTCATTGAAGACGCCGAGGCGATCGATCAAAGTCTTTGGGACTTGATACTTGAATTCATGGGTCAAGGCAAGAAAACCACCTCGAGTCCAGCGCCAATGCTAAGCATACTGCTATCGTTCCACTCCACGTCGACGCTTCCGCTTTTCCTGACAAACACTTCACGCGAGCATTTTCTCGTGGAAGAAGCATTTGTCCTTCTACAGCGAGCATTGTATTCGGCTCAGGTTGCCAATTTTCCAATAGACTATACCTTTAGTATTGCCAACCATCTTCGTCTGATCGAACAATACAGCGATCGTATGATCATGAATGAAGCTATCGAAGAACAGGACATGGTGTGTCGACTAGTGGAGCTTAATTTCCAATGTTTAATCGTTCTTGCGAGTCAACGATCTTTAATTCCCGCGATTCAAGATGCCTTTGATCATGTTTGTGTTCTATCAGTGATCGTGAAGCGACTTGAACCATGTCACCGTCCAGTTCCGAGCGAACAAAACTCTAGCACTTCCTTGGAAGCACTTTTCAATGTTCCAGCACTCAACTTTCCTCGACCACCAAGCAGAGATAGCTCCAAAGCTGTTGAGAGCAACAAAAAGGCCCACACCTACATCGTTCAGGACCCACGCCTTCATGTTCATGCCCTAGTGTTCGTGATGACGTATGTTCTAGTTGACCCGACTCTTGAGATCGATGAAACATTGTGTCCACGCATGTCTGTGCCTGGTCAGACGGAAGGAAACGTTAATACTCCGAATGAGTTGCTTTGGACGTTGCAACAGCATTTAGCGAGTGTGAACATGGATCAGCGACACTTTGAAGTGCTAGCGGTCGAGATGCAGTCTTTTGTATCGATTTCTCGGTTTTCCGCTATTCGAACACTCTTGCGTCTGTTGGGTCCGAATTCAACGTTTGCGCCTCAAGAAGAGAGCAAACGAGCTCGTGATTACATTGCAAGAGGGGCCTTTTCGACCGTTTATCGACAATATCCCACCTCTTCTTTGTCTCCATCGCTTGCAGTTAAACTTGTTGAGCACCAGCGACGAGCAGGCGACCTGTGTGCTGTAAGTGCCTTGTTTAATGAGATTCGAATCCTTTCCAAGTTACAAGGCAACGCCGCAGCGACGCAACTTGTGGATTTTACCAATCAAAACGCAAACAGAAACTTTGAAATCGTCATGGAAGACTGTCCTTGCTCCTTGACCGAGTGGAGAGCGACACTCAATCGAACCGACATGGAACTATCTTTCCGATCATGTTTGGTCTTACTTTTGCGTGTGTTTGAGCAAGTATGTGAGGGTTTAACTCGCATTCATCGTGCAGGTGTCTGTCATTTCGATATCAAGGTACTGACTCCAGCTGACTTGAAGTATGATGTGGCCACTAACCTTCTCTTTCTCATTCATTGTGTGTGTCAGGGCGACAACATCCTCGCTTGTACCAGTGCCAACTTCTTCAGCTGCAAGTTGTTAGAGATAAAACACGACCAGCAAATGGACGATAAAGCATTGAAACAGTGGCTGTGCTTCGCCGACTTTGGAAAATCCAAAGTGATACAAGAGCTTCGACCAGTGGACGTCGAAAACAAAGCAGAAACGTTCATCTCGTTGACGCGAACGCGTGGGACGGAAGCAATTAACAGTCCCGAAGTGTTGAGAATTACAGGTAGCAAGATGCACGAGAACGTGACACTTGCCAGCGATATCTGGTCTCTCGGCTGTTTGCTCTACGAATTGATAACTCAAGAACTTCTCTTTCAAACTGGTACGAGTCATCGTAGCAGCAGTGCGATACGTCTTGGCTCACGAAACTACTCCATTCCAATGGCTTCTTGTTTGTAGATGACTGGGCATGTTTGTACGCACACTTGATCGTAAGACAAGACCACGAGGTCTTGCGGGTTGAGCACAAGCAAAAGATAATCGAAGCATTGAGACCTTCAAATAGCAATGAACAAGCCGTAGTGACCGGTGTGACGGAACTCTGCAGCTTCATCTTAACTCGAGATCCAACGAAACGACCAAAGTTGGAGATGATTGCAACGCGAATACGTCAATTACTTGCTCAAGTGGATGCTCTACCCATGACAACAAGCGACGACAACTTGCTCAAGAAACTTGCTGAGTTCGACCAGGAACCCTCGAGAACAGCTTCCCCACCTCTACTTCGACCAGTATTTCCATCAAATGAACCTTTTCATCCTGAGTCTCCAAGCGTGACAGTCCCCGTGCGTTTGTTCTGGAATTTTTTCCTTGCAGCTGATGTCACAAGGTCTTCTGGGCTTCAAACGGTGACAAGTTGCTTGGGAAAGAGTTGTGGCCTCGCAACGAATGAGGTTCTGGTCATGAATATGTTTGAGGAAAGGTACGAAACACAGTTCACGCACTTTGTTTACATGAATTGGCACGCATTTGGAGAAGAAGCTGGTGCTTTCAGCACTTCACGACCGTTGATCGAAGAGCTGCATGAAGACGATCATCGCACGTGCTTCGTTCTCAACCGTCAGAGTTTCAACTCGCGCGACGAGTTGGTCCAACAGCTCGTAGGTACTGCGTCTCGGTATTTTCCCGTCCTTCAACGTCGTCTTCGTGATGACGCTGGATGTGTCATGTTCATTCCATTGGGCACCGAGAAGGACGACATGCACGAGCTCCAACAGGTTTTGAGCGCCATGTTGCTTTACTTTCTCCGTCGTGCCTTGGCAATGTCGCCATTGCACGTTCTGAGCTGTTTTAATCGCGAATGTGCGCAATTCTTTGACGATCCCGGACCCGAATGTCTCCAGCACGTCATGCCCTTTTCCACTCCTCCCGTCGAAGGATTCACGTTTGTGCAGTGTCATTGTGGTACTAGTGTCTTCACTGTGGATGTTACAGCTTTAATCAAAGCTCGGACGTCTCAAATTTGTACGTGTGATGATTCTTTATGCCAATGTCTTTGCTTCCATCCGTTCCCGATGGACAATGACGAGGTTCAAACGTTTCGTCTATGACGAGAACCATGAGCAGTTTGTGCTGCCAATGGAAGTGCGCGCTAGACAACGAGATGAAGTGCAGTGGCTAGTAGTTGATATAAAGGATATCCACAGAGTCTGGAACGAGGAGACGTCGATGGAAAACTTGTTGGTGAACGGCTTGAAATGCCGTGGACAAGTCCAATCGTGGGAGTTGTACGAATGTGAACTTTGCCGATTACCAATCTGCGCTTTGTGGCAAAATCAAGTCGCTGTGCCGATGCTGCATACAAGATCTTAACCATGAACAACAACACACTTGTTTTGAGTATCAAAAGTATACTGATGTCCTATTAAATACAATCAACTGGAGTTCTTACTTATAAAATAACTTGGGTGACGGGATTTAGTCGATACAAAGGCAGCGTTTTCTCTCTCCCTCTTCAGGAAGATTCACTTGAAAAGTGTCGGGTGGCTCAAATTCATGCTGCGGCGTCGACGCAAATGCATGAGCTGGTCATCGTTGCGGGCCAAAATTTGCTTTACATTGCTAATATATTCCTTACAAGGACCAGGAAGTTCTTCTCCACTGCGTGTCTTCGCCAGTAAGAGGCATTCCGAGTGGCTACGGCGACGACGCTGCGAATCTTCGTTGTGAGCAGACGAGGGCGCCGAGGTTGGGCCCATTACAGGGCTTGTTGTGGGGCTTGAGTCCTGCTGGGGGCTCCGAGGCGCCTTGTCCGTCTCCACATGTAGACCCGACGACGTCCGGGGGTCTTTTAACGATGAGGCTTGTAGCATTTCACTTGTGTGGGATAGTCGACGAGCAAACTCCATTTTGCAAGAGTGATGGTCAGAGTGTTTTTCGGTCGTTGCTCGGAGATGTGTGCACCCTTGTGCAAATTCGCGAATGAAGCGGCAAGAAAAAGGAAGTCCCTTTCCCCTTTCAAAACAGATTGTTGATGAGTGTTGATCAGCTTCAAAAATAGACCAATCGATTTCAAAGGGAATAGAATCATCGCAGATTTGGCCGAACCAAGTTGAAGTTTGAAAGCTATTATAAGAACTCAGTATCTGAACGAAACTGATGTGGCAAGAATGTAGAATATCATCAAGGTCCATGCAGCCGCCATGGCTGGTTTGGGGCATGAAAGGTCTCCGCGCTTTAGTTTGCGTATTAGCGTTGACATCTGGGAACGACAAAAAGACAGCAGGAGGGATAGGCCATATTGTCTCGAGTTTGATGCCAGTAAACGGACGCATAACGGCTGTATAGGATCGCGACAGGTGAGCAAGCAAGGTCAATTTTATTTAGTCTGCCGTTAAGAAATAACAATGGTATGCTGAAGACGTCCTGTCTATCATAACGTTAAGTGTAGCATCTTCCCAAGCACAAAACACTGGACAATGGCTCCTTTTTGTACTTTTTTGTCTTACAGCTTAATTTTGAGACATATCTGTAAAAAAACTCTTTACCCTGTTCTAATAGATTTGTGTTTGCGAAGTTTAGCCGTACTGGAGCGACATTTGTACAACGTACTGTACCGGTACTGTACATGTTGCTTCAAGGAAAAGAAAGGCTGAGGCGCAAAGAACGGATACGTATCAGCTGAGGCTGCGAGCGACCATGGCTTATCTGCAAGTTTCATGCTCGTTATAGTCACTGTCTCCACGTGTACAGGTAATGTGCATAACGCAAATATAGTTTGAATGCAACACAGGCTTTTCTCGTGCCAGCGCTTTAATAAACTGCACGAGTCGCATATTCGCGTCTCCACATATCCGTTGTTACAACCCGGACTCCTTCGTCAGATCTATTTAATACATGTAATACAGTTGATTACACTATTGCTAGAAAAAATGGTCACATCGAATGTGCTAGAGATACGCACATGCGGGCGACGAGTACTACAGTATGGCTTCAAAAAGTATTCTTGATGGGTAACAAATGTTCGTCCTGCAAGTGTTAAATTGATTGCTGTATTTGACAGCCATGGGTACTGACTGTACTTAATGGTACATAAGATGATACTTTCGGCTCTTTTCTTAAGAAATCCTGAGAGAAAAACTAGTAGAATAAATTTGGATGGCATGATTTTCGTCATAATAATAAAGGCCAGTTCTATCTATCCCCACGTCACGCACACGATTATCTAAACGACAAACTTGGAAGACTAGGCAGCGAAGGGATTGAGCGGAATGGCAAACTCCTCATCGTCACTGCCAAAAGAGAGTACCCCATTTTTATCCTTGCTGCCAAGTGCAGCCCCAATTGCATTCGTCTGGGCCGACGTTGGTGATGGCTTGAAAGTGGGTGGAACTGCCAGCGTTTTCACGGGAGAGGCCGACGCTTTGCCGCCAAAGAGAGACAAGACACCACCTAATAACCCCGTTCCACTCTCGTCATTCGCTTTATGTGCGACCAGAACCTGATGCTGCTCTTGTGGACTAAAGCTGAGCAATGTTGCAATCACAGGCACTAATTGCAACTTTTCGCCCGGGACTTGACTCGCAAGGTACTTAATAATCACATTTTTTAGATACTGCCACACGAAAACAAACAACCCATCCGTCACTAAACTTCATAGACAAAAGAAGATGATAATATATAACTCTACCTCAATGTTGACGTCATCAGTCGACCGTTCTTCATGATGTTGCTCGTGTCGATTCGCTTCTTCCAACATGATACAAGCGTCTTGATACTACCAATTCCAATCATAAAGTTAAAAAAAAATAACTAAAAGAATACCATCAAAACGCATAAAAAGAATACCAACCTTTTTCTGAAAAACTTGACTCTCAAGCTGCACTTCCTCCAACAACCGTTGCAGCCTCGCAACGTCATCTTTGCTGCTCTCAACAGGATCCTTCAACGCTACATCTGCATGGTTTTCTTCGATTGTCGTCTTTTGGTGCAAGAAACTACACGTTGCTTCAAAATCAAACGATCGCGACGACGATGCTGTCGACCGTCGCTCTTTTTCGCTCGGGGAATCCGTCGGTGAGAACGATCGACGTCCGCTTTCGATTGTCCGGGCCGCCGCAAGCGCTGCCTGCAGCTGCTGGGACAAATCTTTGAGCTCGTCGTCCTTGGCTCGAACGGTCTCTTGTTGCTTCGAGATTTCTTCTTGAAACGTCGTGAGCTCCCGTTTCAACGCTTCATTGCGCTCAGTTAGCGCTGTGATCTGCGCTTCAAGCGGCGTCTCGACGCTTGCCAACGCTTCGTGCAATCGTCTTACTTCGGCCTTTAAACTCGCTATTTCACAAGCTACCGCAGCGTTTTCAGCACGCTTTTCCGCCTCTAGTGCTTCCCGTATACTCGTTGCCTTCTCCACCTCTTCCATCTGTCTTTGTCTATCCTCGAGCTCGGTTTCAAGCACGTGGATCCGACTGGTCGCGACTTGTAGCTCTTTCACCAACGTGCTCGTGCTCTCGGTCGCTTTTTTCAACTGCATCTTGTGCTCACTCGACGCTTTCTTTAATGCCGTATGGGCGCGTTTCTTGTACGTTTCAAGTGCTGCATAGGCAGCACTTGCTCTCTCCGTTTCAGCTTTCACTTGCAGCTCAAGGGCAACAAGCTGCGTTTCGAGCTGAGCAATAGTCTCACGCTCTCGACCCACATTTGCTTCCGTAGCTGCACGGAGTTGCGCAATCGTCGCGTTCGCGCCAGCTACTTGCGCTTCCCACTCGATCCGTTCAGCTTCCAGTTGTCGAGCACGTTGAGCTTCTTCTTCCACTCGCCGCATACACTTGATAAGGCGCTGGATCTCGCCGTCTTTTTGCTCCACTACCGTTTCCATTTCCGCTACTTTCAGCTTGGTCACGTCGTCATGCGCCATTTGAAGCGTCTCTTGCTGTTCTTGCAACTTGAGTTCGTGCTCGCGTCGCATCAGAGCAAGTTCCTCGTCGTAAGCTGCCACACGCTTGGTCAATTGCTCAATCTGCGCTTCATATTGCGTCACTGACACAGCATATCGTTCACTTGTTTGACGTAAATCTTCTGACATGGCACATGATTCGTCACGAACGGAAGCAAGCTCGACGTTCAAGGCCTCGAGCTCAGTCACAGCAGCCACGTGCTGAGTCTTCAACTCGTTGAACGACGTCGTTAACCTCTCGTTCGTGGCCGTCTCTTGTATCAATTTCTCTTGCAATTGCTCGAAATGTCCTTTTCGTCGCTTATACGCCACCATGAGCTCTTCCAGCTTTGACTTGAGTGTCACGAGGATCTCGTCCTTTGTCGCCATCTCAGCAGCATGAATCTCCTTTTCACTTGCCAATTGTTCACGAAGAGAGGTCGCTTCAGCTACTGCCGAGCTCAAAGACGTGGTCAACGATGTGATTTGTGCCTGGAGCAACTCCTTCTCTTGTGCAGCTTGAACTTGATTACGAAAGTCTGTTTCAAGTTGAGCGACTTGACTTTCAAGCCGTTCGACTTGCTCAGATTTTCCGAGCACAATTAACTTCAACTCGTTTAGAGCATTTCGCGCAGCTTCCTGCTCTTCCTCGGCAGAAACAGCACGGCTCTCAGCCTCCTTCAGCTTCTCACGAACAGCTTCCAGTGTCTCCATCGTCCTAGCTTCCGCCTCCTTCAGACTGCGAATCGTTTCCTCTGCTGTCTCTGCGTCACTCTTCTGCTGGTCCTTCAGCTCTTGTAGCTCGCCTTCTAGTGACTCAATACGCTCCTGCAGACTCTGTACCTCCGTGCTTTGAGCCTCACGATGCGACTCCATCTCGCTCAGAGCCTTACGAGCAGCTTCCTGCTCTTCCTCGGCAGAAACAGCACGGCTCTCAGCCTCCTTCAGCTTCTCACGAACAGCTTCCAACGTCTCCATCGTCCTAGCTTCCGATTCCTTCAGACTGCGAATCGTTTCCTCTGCTATCTCTGCGTCACTCTTCTGCTGGTTCTTCAGCTCTTGTAGCTCGCCTTCTAGTGACTCAATACGCTCCTGCAGACTCTGTACCTCCGTGCTTTGAGCCTCACGATGCGACTCCATCTCGCTCAGAGCCTTACGAGCAGCTTCCTGCTCTTCCTCGGCAGAAACAGCACGGCTCTCAGCCTCCTTCAGCTTCTCACGAACAGCTTCCAACGTCTCCATCGTCCTAGCTTCCGATTCCTTCAGACTGCGAATCGTTTCCTCTGCTATCTCTGCGTCACTCTTCTGCTGGTTCTTCATCTCTTGTAGCTCGCCTTCTAGTGACTCAATACGCTCCTGCAGACTCTGTACCTCCGTGCTTTGAGCCTCACGATGCAACTCCATCTCGCTAAGAGCCTTTCGCGCAGCTTCCTGCTCTTCCTCGGCAGAAACAGCACGGCTCTCAGCCTCCTTCAGCTTCTCACGAACAGCTTCCAGTGTCTCCATTGTCTTAGCTTCCGCCTCCTTCAGACTGCGAATCGTTTCCTCTGCTATCTCTGCGTCACTCTTCTGCTGGTCCTTCAGCTCTTGTAGCTCCCCTTCTAGTGACTCAACTCGTTGTCGTAAACTTGCAGTTTGACCTGTCAAGTTTTCAATGGTTGAATCCTTCTCAAGTAACGATGCTTTGAACGAATCACACTCGCTCGCTCGTGCTTGTAAACGGGATTCAGAGTGCATCAATTCGTTTCGAACCGTTTCCAATGCTTCCTTCCTCTCTGCTTGCGAGATTTCCAGTCCACGTATCGTTTCTTCCAAAGACTTGACTGTCTCTTCATACTCAGACGCCAGCTTCTGGATCTTGGCTTCGAGCGCTTCAATGTCTTGTTCCAGCTGCTCATTTCGAGAGCACAAAGTGCTTCGTTCCACGTCTAGATCGCTCAATCTCTTGCAAGCAGCTTCATAGTCCGCAGACAACGTCACAACGCGTTCTTTGGACCCTTCCAGTTCCTTTTGAGCCACGTCGAAGGACTCGGTGAGCCGTTTAATGTCCTCCTTTAATTCATACACCACTTTCTCTGCAGCTTGAGCCTCGACAGCGCTTGTGTTTCGTAACGTTTCCAGCTCGGTTTTCATCGACTGACTCTGGAGCTGTAATTCACCGTGCTCTGAGCTCAACACTTCTAGAGCGAGCTCCCGTTTGCTCAGCGTCTTCTTGGCTGCATCTCGTTCTTCCACTAAAACCATCACACACTCTTCCGCTTGGACGAGCTCTTGACGCACCAAAGCGAGCGTCGCTACGGCTTCATCCTTTTGCATGCTCAACTTCGTCATCGTTTCCTTCGCAGCTCTCACTTCAGCTGCGCTCATTTCCTGCACTTTGTTCAATTCCAGCTCGAGAGCACTGACTTTCTGCTCCAGATCCTCCTGAACAGCACTCAATTGTTCGTGACTCGACTCTTTTTCATTCAAAAAACGTGCGCGTCGCCTCACGTTCCTTCTCGAGCGCAGCAACCCGCCCTTTCGAGTCCCTTAGCTCCGCTTGAAGCGATTCAAGCGACGTGTTCGCTTCCAGCAGCGCTGTTTCCAGCGTTTCTACCGTCTTTTCGGCTTCCGTCTTTGCCGTTTTCAAGTCACTAATCAATTCCTCGTGTCTTTCAGCTTCGACAGAGCTTTTGTTTCGTACATTTACCAGCTCATTCTCCATCTTTTGAACCACGAGCGCTAGTTCTCCTTCTCGAGCGGTCATCATCTCAATCTTTAACTCTTTCCCCGTTAACGCCTTCTTCGCTTCGTCACGTTCTTCCACAAGGACCATCACACACGACTCGGCTTCTACCAAGTCTCGTCGTAACAACTCGACAGATTCGGTCAAAGCCGCTTCTGTAGTCGTTAATCGATCAATTGTTTCCTCCGCGGCACGCGTTTCCATGGCTAATTTCGCTTGCAAACGCTCTACTTGTGTCATCAGCTTGACCATTTCCTGTTCAAACTCTTCTCGCTGCATCTTCAACGCTTCATTCGCTGCTTCTTTTTCCTCCAACACGCGTCGAATCTCTTCTCGTTCGTCTTGTAACCTCGCTGCACGCTTTTCCGCCTCCACACACTTGTCACTTTCAGTTTGTAGCGATTGCAACGCCTTTTGCGCCATGTGTTTCAGAGCTTGTATCTTGTTTTCGAGCTTTGAGTTCTCTGTTATCTGCGTCGCGAGCTTGGCAGCCATTTCATTGCTTTCTGCTTGGTCCACTTGACCACGCTCTCGCAGCTCTATTAAATCAGCAGCTAACGTTTTCTTCTCGCTTGTGCTTGCCAGAAGCTGTGCTTCAAGTGTTTCAGCTCGTGTCGTCATTCGATCCACTTCTTGCTGTAGCTGGGCCGTCGTGTCTTTCAATAATTGCGCGAGCTTGACGTTTTCTTCCTCGAGATTGCTCACCTTTCCTTCCAACGCTTGTTGTACATCCATCAACGTATCTTTTTCAGCCACGAGCGTTGCCATGGCACCCGTAGCCGTCTCCATACGCTCTTTCAACAGCGAAACTTGCTGAGAACTCGACGCGTTCGCAGCGTCGAGAAGCGCCTTTTGCTCTTCAAGCGTATGTAGCTTGCCTTCGAGCGTCTGAATCGTCGCTTCGAGCTTTCCATTGTCTTCCTCAATGCTCGACTTTTCCTCCTCGAGCATATACAGTCGCTCGCGCAGCTGATGAATGTCCTCTTCGGAGCGATACTCGGTCTCCTCGAGCCTTGCACAGAGCTCTTGCTTCTCTGCCTCGAGCTCAGCAATCTTGTCGGCCAATTCATTCAGCTGATCTTGCAATTCTTCGTTCGCGAGCTCCTGGGAATTCGCCATGGCAGCTTTCTGGTCTTCTGCTTTTTCAATCGTGTCTTTGAGCAAAGCAATCTCATTGAACAAGCGACTGCGTTCGTCCTTGAGCATATTGGTCGTCGTCTTGAAAGCTTCAAACTCGATGGCTTTTTCCTCGAGTTTGCCACGACTTCGCTCGAGCTTGGCCTTGGTTTTGGCGAGTTTATCGCCTAACCGTTCTCGCTCTTCTTCCACGGACCGTAATTGCTCTTCAATCGTGCTAATCAAGGCAATCTTTTGCTCCAGTTGCTGCTCCAACTCGGCAATCTTGTCTTCCGCAAGCAACAGTCGATCTTCGAGCTCTGCTTTGGCTTCAAGACGCTCTTTCAACGTCGATTCGAGCCCTTGCTTTGCTTCGTACGCGACTTGAAGCTTCTTTTCCATTTCAATCATCTCAATCAATGCGGCTTCGTATTCGCGTCGCTCAGCGTCGATCGACGCATTGTTTACGCTACACGACGAGCTGCTCGCCTTGGAAACATCCAGCAACTTTTTCTCCAATGCTGTGAGTTGCTGCTTTTGATCGACAAAATTCACTTTGGCTTGGACCAACGACGAACGCAATTCTTCGACTTCACGGTCTTTCTTTTGCCACTCGTCGGGCTCAAGTTTGCGGTTCGCTACGGCAAGCAAGTCACTGATTCGGGTCTCCAGTCCGTGTTTTTCCGTCCTGGTCGCCTCCAATTCTTGCTTTATCGTGCCATTCTCGAGCCTTGCTTGCCTCAAAGCAGCTTGCAAGTTCACAATGATGCTTCGAAACTCTTCGCTTTGCATTGCAATAGCTTCTAGACGGCACGAAAGCGTCGAATCGCTTGGATTGGCATCAAGCGCTGCCATTACGCCTTTTTCACGACGATTTTTCAGTAAAACGTCGTGATCGTGCTTGAGTTTCGACGCACTGTCGACGGTTTTGGCTACTTGAAACACCATTCGCAGTTTCTCGGCTTTACATGCCACTAATTCAGCCTCTGCAACGTGTAATCGTTCCCTCAGGGTCTCTACTTCACGTTCTAGATCGTAGCTTCCATTCGGATCGCTAGTCGAGCCCACTGAGCCCGCGTCGTCGCCGGATGATGCACATTGTTCTGTATCTGAGCCTGTATCGAGCCCTCGAGCACTGTATTTTCCCACACGCGCCTTTAGCGCCAGCTCACACTCTTCCAGCTTTGCCGACAAGAGCCGATTCGCTACTTCATAGCGGAGAACGCGTTCTTCAAGTCCTTCTCCTTCTTCTTCTTCTTCTTCCTCCTCTCGTGGGTTTACGCCACTTAAAACGTGCTCGATAAAGGTGGTTAGATACTTTTCAAGGCCCAGGAAACGTAGATTCGCATTGTCTTCGGTATTCCCATCCCGTTCTGCTACTTTTACTCGCTGCAAGTCGTTTACTAACGTCTCAATCTGGCTTAAAATGGCCGAAAAGCTCGTGTCACGTGACTCTGTAGTCGCCTTCTCCTGCATCAACGTCAGCGCCTCGATCTGTTGAGTCAGTTCGTGCTTTTCCAGCTCCCATTGTGCAGTCTTGGCTGCCATTTCCGCTTTCCCTTTTTCTAGCTGCGTGTCTATAGTTCGTTCCCTTTCGGTTGCTGTTTTCATCTGGTTGTCGTGCTCTCTCCGTACCTGATTGAACTTGGACGAGACGTCAAGATACAGTGCTTCCGTGTCTTCCTGTTGTTGTCGTGCTCCCGTCAGTTGAGCCATGAGATCGTCTACTTTAGTCGCTAATGTCTCGTTTTCCTGTTTCAGAAGCTGGGTTTCTCGCTCCTGGTGCCGTTTCTCGAGCCTCATGGCCTCGAATTGATTTACTAATCGATTGTTTTCTTCCTGGAATACCAAGACACGCGTTTCTTCCTGTACAAGTCGATCCAGCGTCTGCTGGAGCTCGGTATTCACCTCGTGGATCGTCGTGGCATCCGTCTGCTGTTGTTTCCACGCCATGTCACGCTGTGCCTCGAATTCCATTTGAAAAGCGTCGAGTTTCGACTGTGCGACTTGCAATTCGCTCTCTTTTTCCGCTAATTGCCGCTTCAGAACGTGATACCGACCCGTTCCGGCGTGTTGCTCGACGGAAAAGTCGTGCTTTTGCACGTCTTTTAGCACGATCTCTTGCTGCTGATTCTCCATCTGTATCCGCAGTGTCTCATTGTCGGCGTGGGCGCTCTCTAGCTGCTGTCTCATGGCTTTCCCCGCCCCCAGTGCCTTCTTGAGCTTCTCCATGAGCTCGCGCTTTCCTGTATGTAATGATCCAATACAATCAGACGACAATCGGACGACATTATGTGAGTAAAAGATTCGGAACGCAATAAGTTGAGGGCATAACAAGAGAGAGGGAACGACATTCAAGAGGCGAAAAAAGGGTGCCCATTCAACGCACCCGCTAGAGAAGCTCGTCGACCACTGATGACTTCCAGCGCGGCCGTCGACATCTCGGACGTCTCCGCCATACCTTTTTACAAAGTGGCGCTTCGAAAGAGCGTGTAGACCACGAGTGGGAGAAATTAGTGGACAAGACGAGGCAATTGGGTAGTAGCGTCAGCAAAAATGGAGACACTGAAAGGTCAGTTGGGAAAAAATGGGAGCAATATGAAGTTGGAGAGGATTGGACTATGTCGCGAACGGAAAGACGCACAAAAAATAGTCTACTGTAGACTATTTTTCATCACCCGTGTTTCATTTGTCGTTTATCCTGCTCAAGAAGTACGGTACAACATTAAGCCTACCAACGACGGAATAGAAAAAGGTGTCACGATCTTCGCCAGTGTAGCCATTTCACCAAAAAGGCCGGACTGAAACGCCCAATTGCAAAACTGAACTCTTGAAATTTTTGCTCCGACCACGCACACAGAGACACTGCCGTACCGTACTTTCGCAGCGTCTATACAAAACCTCAAATACTTGTGCCCCAGTCATACAACCAATCATAGACATGCCGAATTACGGTACACATGCTCATATGATCACATGACAGGCTCATTTTCATCCTCAAGTTTACGTCGAGATTGCATACGCCACGACGCCAACAAGCATCGGAAGCAGCACCGCAAGCGTCAAACGGTACGATTGGATCTGACCATTAAGCTGCGTCACTACTTGTTCCGAAATCTCGCGAAGTTTTCGAATCTGCGCTTCCTGCGCCAACTTCGACTGCAAGCGTTCATGTTCAAATGTTTTGAGCATTTCCGCAAGTCGGCACGAACCGTTGCGAGCTCTTGCTTTAGTTTCGCGACTTTCTTGTCTTTCGCTTCCAAACTGGCCGTCAATTGGACACGAGCCCCATTCGAGGACGAAATATCAGCACGGGCTTTTTTCAGCTGCTTGCTCGCGGCTTCGGCATCGGCAATCTTGGCTTTCATCATCGTTTTCGCTGCTTGTGCCGAGTTTTTCCACTTGAGCGCATTCGCACGTGCATCTTTCAGCTCCTCGTTCGCTTCTAATAACGACATGCGCGCTTTCTTGAGCAATTCTTCATTCGTTGCGGCCACACCCCGTAAATCTTGCAGCATGTCTTCACAACTCGATCGTTGGGCAATTGCTTCAGTGTATAGAACCTTGAGATTGTTCAATTCGGCTGTACGTGCCTCCCAGTCTGCTGCAAGCTTTTTCACTAGCGAGTCGTTCCGTGTCGCCTCACTCTGAGCTTGTTGCGCCTCGAGCTTACGTCGAATCATTTCGCTCTTCATCTCATGCAATTGACGAGTAACTTCATCTTTCTCGGCCAGCGCTGCCTTGACAGCATTGTTGGCTTGTTCCAACTCTTGCTCGAGTTGCTTGCTCGGCGCCTCGTTTGCACTCTGTAGCTCATACATCTGCGTCGTCAATCTGTCAATTTCTTCCGTGTACGTACGTTTGGCTTCTTGCGTCAACAAAAGAAGAGCGTCATGCTCCGCCGTCACTTCTTGGGCATTCTGCTTTGTCAACTCGAGCTCTGCATTCAACGCCTGAATCTGTTCATTCAAGCTCGAAACCCTCAAATCCGTCGCACTTGCAGACGAGCGGAGAGCTTCTAACTCGGCAACTCTGTCCTCATCAATCTTTTTGGCCGTCTCTAATTCCTGTTCCAGTGTGAGAATACGCTTGCCAGCGTTTGAAACCTTCGAGTCCGCTGCAATCATCTCGCTTGTCAACTTATCAACTTCAGTTTGTAGCTTTTCCACTTCCTCTTTGGATCGTTCGAGCTCAGCTTTGGCGGCTTCCACTTCGGCAGTTAAATTGTCCGTCGTACCTTTATACGCCATGTGCTCTGCTATGGTTTTTTCCGCCTCGGCACGAATTGCTTTGGTATCGGCTTCAATCGACGCATTCTTCTCCGTAAGTTTCTTGTTGGCAAGCTGAAGAGTTTCAATATTCTTCCATAGCTTGCCAAGATTTGTCTCTTTCGCTTCTTGCTCGCATTTGATATCTGTCAGTTGAGCTTGAGCTTTTTCCAACTCGTCACGTGTTTTCTTAGCACTTGTCTTGGCAGTCTGTAGCTTACCTTCGAGCTCTTCTTTTTCACTAGTAAGCAGAGCAACGTGCTTTTGCAGCTTGGTCTCTGCTTCTTGACTAGCTTGCTTTAGATTAAAGCACTCTTCATCCAGCTCAGCTTTCAACTTGGCAAGAGCCACGTTCTTTTCTTCCGTAATCGATGCAATGGTTTCCAGTAGCTTTTGCTGCATGTCAGTAAACTCTTCCTTTGCTTTCTGCAGCGCTCGAGTATATGCTCCTGAATCGGAACCTGCTCGTCCGTCTTCACGTTCGACAAAGGAACAGCCACAGCCTTCTCTTCACTCATTAACCCATCATCATCATCTTTCTGCCGTTTTTCCGTCATTGTGTCCGCTTCTTCCGCGTTTGCACCATCGACGTCCATCAATTCAGTGTGTTTTTCTTCCTTGTTGTCTTGTTTCTTCTCTTCGATCTTCTTCTCTCCTTTTTTCTTCTTGTTCTTCTTTTTCTTTAAATTTACGTCTTTCTTTATTGTTTCCTCACTACTTTCCCTCGTCTCTTCTTGTGTTGTCTCTTGATGCTCCATCAAATACGTCAATGCCGCTTTGGTACGATCAATCTGCGCCACCTCTCTCTCCATTGTCGTCAGCTTATCGTCTGCTGCAGCCACTAGCCCCTCAAGCCGCGTTGCACGTTGTACTAGCTCGTCTTCAGCACTAGCAACGTCCTCAACGTCGTCCTGCTCAGGTTTTTCCGTGTTCTGCTCCTCATTCTCTTCTTCCTGCTCAGGTCCATCCTGATTCTCTTCTTCTTCTTCTTGCTGACTGTTTTGTTCTTTGTCGTTTTCTTCTTTCAGCTTCCACGCCTGCAACTCCTTGCGCAATTCCACGAGCTTTTTCACCTCCTCCGCCAGGTCATCCACCCCAGTACTGTCCCCAGTACTGTCCTTATCATTGCGTAGCTTCTCCTGCAGCAAGCGTACATTACTTGAGCACGACGCAATCGCTTCCTCGAGCGCCACGCGATTGTCAAACGTTAAGGTCATCTTGTTGGCAACACAAATGTCAACTACTGTATTTGTCGGATAAGTAATTGTGGCTACGTACGCACCAGCAATTTTCACTAAATATACACTTGGATCGGTAGGTAATCAATCACGTTACCGTTTCATTTAATGTAAACCACAAAAGATGAGGATATTGTATACAGATAGTCAGCGCGAATTATATACCGTTATGTGCTGACTATCTGTATACCGGTACCTTCACATAAGTAAGAATGCGCCTGGTGGTCGGGTTTGCCTGGTTGGCTCTGATAGTTGGCGCTTGGACTGAAGCAGAAGCGAAGGGAACTCGCGTACGAAAGAGCTGGGCCGCGTATTCGAGTGATGAGAAAGGTGCGGTTGTTGGTCCTTTTGCTTCTCCGTATCCGATTGACAGACACACTCATGTGATATGTCGATTTATAGAACTTTATTTGAGTGCAATAGAGAAGGCCATGGTATCAGGTAACCATTTCTTGTTTACACAACTTTATATGGACAACAGTAGTCTTCAACAAGTAGTGGGAACGTGTGGTGCTCCTGCATGGTACCGTAAGTACCTACTTGGGTATGAGAACATGTTGCGGTCCTTGGATACAACTTTTCGTGACGTGACGCTGCCGTATTGGGATATTTTCGAGGACTCTGCCAAGCGTATCTCAACAAGTACATCTTGTAATGGAATTGAAGGCTGTTCAATCATTTTAAAAGACCTTGGTGGTTGTCAAGGCAATGCAATTGTGTCTGGTACTTACGTTGTAAACGGCGAAATTGTTCCAAGCGGGAATTGTGTGAACACGAGTATTGCTGCGTACGCCTGTGCAAGCCTCAACAATTGTGAAAAGTGTCTTCCACGAGGCGACTGGGGCATTGGCGATTCAACTTTAGAGTTTGGACCGACGACATTTGCAGATTTAATACGTCATGCCAAGAGCTCGGATAGCAATCAAACATCTGCTATAGATACGTTGCGCAAAGGAATTCAAAACTCAGTGCAACTTACGCTACACAGCCTGTTAGGAGGCGTGTACGAGACACGAGCGGCTGCTTTTGATCCCATTTTTCCAAGTCATTAGTACGTTTTCGATCGAATTTTTGACAAGTGATAGAAGCGGAATACTTATTGTCGTTGCTGTAATGTGCGCAGTGCAACCTTGGACATGATGTACCAGTTTTTTCAGAGCTGTAACCAGAGTGTTGCATTGACTGGTTCCTGCTCTGGTAACGGTGAGCTAAAGGTTTCTCCTACCACTACAATTCCTATGAAACTTGACGACACACCAGTGGAAAAGCATGCTGCTCTCGGTGTCTTTTTTGAAGATGTGGGCACAACATTCAAGAGCATGGACTCTTTTGCTGTCGAATACGAACTTAGCTCGTTTCTTCAAAATGTTTTGGAAAAATTTTCATTGCAGTGCAACACCGACACTAGCGCTATTGATGCAATCACGTACGACAGTAGAAAAAGCACCTCGGAAGAGGCTGTCGCGATTGATACATTAGTCAACGACTTGGCCGCATGTGATCACACGTCAGAATTAGTTGGGACAACAAGAGAGATACCGTCTAGCTTTATTTCATGCGAGTTACTCTCGTCGTTGATGAACGGCGCGTTCACGAATTTCAGCACCCCTGTACGCAACTTTTTCGGGGCTACACAGGATGATTTGCCCAAGTGTGTGGGAGCACTTGCTGCCGTGACAACTGTCGAAGTCGCTGTCAAGCCTTCCGCGTCTTGCCAAAAAGCGATTCTAAAGGACACCAGTATCAACACCGAAACCGACTTTAACTCGGTGTCAAATGGGTTTGCAATTGTGACGAGAGGTGCCGACGATGGAGAAGTGCGGTACATGAACCCAGCCAACCAAATTCAGTAGTTGTGATATACGTGTATCTGTCATAGTAAAAGCGTAATATATTAATACATGTAGTCTTATAGAGGTTCGCCGTGTTTCCAACACTTGGTGTTACCTCTTGACAGTGGTATCCCTCTAAACGCCCTCCGTTTTAGGGTCACGGTTACAGTCTGCAATGGTAAATCTTAGTTTGAACCCTATCCATCTTGCTTTTATTTCACTTAGTGTATGTATGCTTTAAGCCACTGTCAAAATCCGTCCACTAGCGGGATGTCGTCCGTCCACTCGGCCGTAGAAGCTCGAGACGTGCCGGTGGTCTCCTACAAAGCTCTCGTAGCAAAAGAGGACTTGTCTGCTGTGATTGATGAGGCTTTTGGCTACGAAGGTATTGGAATTCTCGTGGTCAGTGGCGTTCCCGAGCTTAATATGATGCGGAACGAGCTGCTGCCTTTGGCGTTTGCGTTTGCGAATCTTCCGGACGATTTAAAGGCCAAGTACGAATTACCTGAAGCCTTTTATAGCTTTGGATGGAGCCACGGCAAAGAGAATTTACAGGGAAAGCCAGACGTTGCTAAAGGGTCGTATTACAACAACCCCGAGACAAACAAGTTGAGTAACGGAGAGCAAGAAGAGCTCGTCAACAAGTTTCCATCCTTTTATCACCCCAATATCTGGCCCAAAGAACTTCCAGAGCTAGAGAAAGCGTTCATGAAATTAGGGCAATTAATAGTGGACACAGGAGTGCTCGTGGCATATCAGTGCGACAAGCTTGTGGAAACAAAGTGTTCGGGGTATGAGAAGAGTAAATTGCACCGTATCATCAGCACGGGCAAGTGCTCAAAAGCCAGGTTCATATGCAAGCTTGCTAGTTGTGAATGAAAGTTAGATCGACACTAATATTGTGGTATTGCTTGGAACAGATTACTGCATTACTTTTCGCTGTCGGAGGAGCAGATTGCAACACAGCGTCAAGCCACGACACTCGAAGACTCGTTCGCTTGGTGTGGCTGGCACAACGACCATGGAGCATTGACTGGACTCGTGCAGGCCATGTATACGGATACTACTGGCGCGATGGTGCCCAACCCCGATCCCACCGCTGGACTGTACGTAAAGAATCGTCGCGGTGAGATCCTGAAGGCCAACATTCCACCCGGTCACTTGATCTACCAGATAGGAGAGACGTCGCAGATTCTCTCGGGAGGCATTTTACAAGCTACACCGCACGCTGTTCGAGGACCTCAAGTCACTGGAGTGAACCGTGAAACGCTGGCTGTGTTCATGCAGCCTCTACCTGAAGAAAAGATGGTTGTCCCGAGCCTGGAAAATCTTCATGAGGCAGGAAAAACCACGAACTTACCCAAGGGTGTGCCTCCGCTGCACTCTCGCTGGAACAACGACATGAACTATTACGATTTCACACAGGCCACCTTCAAGGCCTATTACTAAACATATAAATATTGGTGTCAATTTGCTATATTCTATTTTGATGCAGTAAATATCAATAGCGGCTTCCAGATTTATTCACGAATGTAAAAAAATAATGTTAATTAAAAATTGACTTGTATATTGACGCGTGCCAGACGCGTTTCGGCCCCCGCCGGGGCCTCGTCAGTGGCTTTACTAGTATCAATTTATAAGAAAGAAATACCCGAACGTCTAGCTATCTTTGCCCTATAACTTCATAGCAGCATCTTGAAGCTCCTAGACCGTTCCATATATCCTATCGTAGGTTGAATCTCTGGAGTGCAACTTGTCGTTTCGGACACTCCCCCTCAACGACATGACATGTAGCTCGCTTGAGCATACATCAATCCGTACTGTCCTTTATTACTTGAGGCTCGCCACCTGTGCTCCAGCGTCTGTGCTGCCTCGCTTGTCAGGTATATCCCGGCTGCCCTACATTGTGACTGCTTCGCACAGCATCACCTAAGTTTCATTTGGGCCTTGCCACCTGCGCAGGTCTCCCGGCTCCTCCATTATCCAGTACTATGTCCCATCTTGACATTTTACCCCGTCGTTGAGATTACCCGAATTTCTCCCTTCCTCTTGACCACTACTACCAGTCACCACTTCACTTGATTCCACCTCCATTTGCAGAATTTGGTCGTTCCTATCGTGTACGTAAATAGCGTCTGCGAGTCGCCGTGCACTCTTATGATCGTTTTACCACCGTCGACAGTTCCTTCGCGACGTCATGTACGACATAGCCCCCGGTGCACATCCCAGCGTACAGCGCAGTTACCAACCCAAACCGCTTGGGCTCATAACCTTTTTTTCGGAGCGTAAGAATAAAGTGAAGAATGAATGGCTCGTGTTTTAACGCGTGCCAGACGCGTTTCGGCCCCCGCCGGGGCCTCGTCAGTGGCTTGTCAATTTACAAGTGAGAAGCATCCGAACGTCTCGATATCTTAGCACATAAAATCATCTAGAACATTCCATATACATGTACCGGTATCCTATAGCATAGGTTGAATCTTACCAAGTGCAACATGCACTGATTCATACCGGTAAGTACGAATACACTTTTGCAAGGAAAAGATCTAAAATTCATATCTCAACGTTTAAAATTGACAATTTCACGCCTGGTTTAGAATCATTCCGACCCGAGAAATACCCTCCATCGTCATTGCCTTCCAAGGGACACCGAATGCGCATTCGTTAAAGTTATTTTACATCCTCTGAAAGAGTAGCGTCTGTATAAATCTCCACTCGATTAAAAAAATCAGCAAGTTGTTCGTCAGGTCCATCCATGACTATGACTGACTAGCCATGGACGAACACATGAGCTGGAACGACAACGAGATTTTCACGTGCAAAGAGCCACTCGATATTTCCTCAAGTGGAACCCAGCAGTCTATCGGATTAGCTGTCGTGAGCTCATCCAGCGGAATCTACACGATAATAGAAACAAACCGAGAGTACATAAACACAAAATTATTGTTTCAAAAAAACAATCACAGCAAGACAAGACTCGCCTTACCTTGGCTCTTCCCATAAACTCGTGGTTCAGAACCTTGTTCTTCTGGTACACGGTGCACTGTAAGCAAGCCGGTGGACCCGCAAACACGGATGAGAGCAACGTTTCCAACGCATTGATGGCATTCTCATTCCGATCGTTCACTTCTGCGTTCCATAATTGTGAAACTTCACGACTGGCATTCCTATCAAGATACTTAACACGATTTCTGCCGTCAGGAACGGTCAGTGGAGAAACGGTATGCTTCCCGTGTGTGGGGATTGCAAATCGAAACACAAAGGTATTGTCCATGGAGCTCCATCGTGGATTCACGCCGCCTGTACCGACCGAACTTCGATACGTTTGGAGACCCCACTCGTGGGCGCTCTCGCGACATTTGTCTTGCGAGTGCGATAATTCCAAAAAGACGTAGGCATTACTCGACGTTCCAATCCAGCTACACGCGACTAAATCTTTTGCTTCGAGTAATTCGACAGTCATGACTCCTACAAAACGATGGGGTAACCCCATTTCTTGAAACATTGCATTCCGTTGACTACGTGAGTAAATCTCGACAAGAAGAGGAATCCGTGGTTCCTCTTGCTCAGCGAGACCATGCTTTCGATGTTGATGCAAGGTTCGATACGAGTGCAGCCCGTCTAGTTGGTATTGCGTTATAGCGGAAACGAGCCAACCTTCTGCACCGGTCGCTTTCCACAATGTAACCAAATCAGGGTCATCTAACACTGACTGGACAATTCCATCACACGTTTCCGAACAAATAGCGCTCAACCGATCCCACCCTAGCTCGACATGTAATGGAGATTGAGCATTATGCATGTATCGACGTACATTATCCTCGGCTTCAACTTCCCAAGGATTTACAAACATCATAGATTGCATGTAAAGAGCTTCTGGTAAAGGTAAAGTGTCTTGATCGTTCGCAAAGGTAAGCTTACCATTGAAAACCCGTGATCGTCGTGGGGGTACTTCGCTTGCATTTGATTCTGTTTCACTTGATAATCGTAGAGAAAAGCTGGAACTTGTACGGCAAACCGTGTGAGGAGAATGGTGATGATCAGATGGAAACATCTGCGTATCTTCTCCACGATGAGTCACTAGCAATCGCAGCTTGCGCTGTTTGCAACAGCGACGTAAGAAGGCGTGAATTTGTCCATGACTTTCGGCTTTCGTATTGCAACGGAAAAGCTCATGCCGATCAAACCATCGAAAGGCATCGTGCAGTACAAAACTCGTGACATACACTCGAGGATCCAAACGGAATCGTCTTAAGGTTGTTGGCACCCCAACGTGGGCGTTTTGCATGAGCAGTAAAATGTAATCGTCACTCGCGCTCACTAGAGCCTTATGGTGTTCCAAACTCAATCCAATCTCTTGAAGCAAAGCTTGTAAACTATCTGAGCACGTCTCCTCACCCGTTTCCTTCGCATCAACGACTGTAGCATAACGACCACGTACTGAAAAACTATCTCCAGCATCAACTAAATCTCCATTCACATCATCATGATTGTTCGACATAAAATTGTTTGGAGTGACACCATTTTGCCCATTCTTCGTCCGATTCCTGGCGCGATTGCCAGCTTTTTCAAATGTCATCGTATCAATACCATAGAGACCACAAAGACACGGGCTTTGTTTCACAGAGTAGTCAAATTCACATCGTAAGTGAGACTCAATGAGCGTAAACCATCGCTTCTGTCCCTCTAACGGGCCTTTGCTCAATGTTTTCCACAATTTCTGAGGGGTAAACAACGAGCTGGCAATGTCAATTTCATTACTTTCTTCTTGTTCATCTCTTTCGCCACCTTCTTCATATATACCAAGGAAACCCGTTGCTCGCGCATACAACGTGCGAAGGACCGACACCATGAGAATCAGCGTGTACATTTTGCGCGTTTTCAGCTGCTTTGGAGTCGCAGAAGGGTTCCTACTGTCCCCCCACGACACGAGTGAAAAAATCTCGTCCCCATCGGCTGGAGTGGCCGCCACGGCACCCAAGAACGTGTAGCCGAGATTTCCTTCCAATATCTGCGTCTTGCGCATTTCCCGCCCGTTCGAAGTCTCATGTTTCAACAAGCTGCACAACAAACGTAGACTCTTTTCAAATTCAAACGAGCTCAGCATAACACTTCGATCACCAGCGGTGGTACTGTCGTTGGGGGAGTAAAACGGTGACGTGACTGCCTCGTGAAGGATATCCGATCGCTTTCGTGCCCAGCTTAAAAAAATGATTCCTGTACGTACAGCGACACTAATGTGTGCAATGATTCGAGATGGGAGACAAATCTGTCCTTGCGAATTGAGATTTAGAACGTAACACAGTTGAATCGTCAGGCTCTCCCAATCACGATATACATCGTCGACGATACTGCAAGATGCAAATGTAGCGCACGAGTGCAGCATCGATAATGCCACGTACTCGAGCCATTTGCGCAACGTTGAGACCCTCCCAAGCTCCGATAAGAGAAAACATACTTCGACCATGTGGAGATACGCATGTGGATGCATTACTGCCAACGCAGCCTCGAAAACATACTGTCGATCAACTTGAAATTGTTCACAAAGTGGGTTGCATAATTCATTAAGAAACTCGTGGTGAAGCTTTGTGCGATGGGGATACTGCTTGGTTGAATCATTTTCAGCTTGAAAACAGACACTCAATTCAGCTCGGAAATGGCTGATCATTTCACGGGCGACATGGATACCAATCATCTTTCCCACAAACGCAGAAGATGCCCAT
>MIQA02015838.1:0-13320 GCA_001887855.2 Sclerospora graminicola | reverse complement strand
AATTCTTCTAGGCATTCCAGCTAACCCTAAAAAATGCATTGGAAAAAAAGTAATGTTTACACCAATAAAAAATAACCAAAAATGGATTTGACCTAAAACTTCTGGATATTTACGACCAGAAATTTTTCCAATCCAAAAATAAAATCCTGTAAAAATACCAAAAACAGCACCCATAGATAATACATAATGGAAATGTCCTACAATATAATAAGTATCATGTAAAGCAATATCTAAACCTGAATTAGACATAACAACACCAGTTACTCCACCCATAACAAATAATAAAATAAATCCTAAAGTAAATAATAAAGGTGTTTCAAATTTTAAAGAACCACCCCACAAAGTAGCTAACCAACTAAAAATTTTAATACCTGTAGGTACTGCAATTATCATGGTAGCAGCTGAAAAATAAGCCCTAGTATCAACATCTAATCCAACAGTAAACATATGATGTGCCCAAACAATTGAACCTAATAAACCTATAGATAACATTGCATAAACCATACCTAAATAACCAAAAACATTTTTTCTAGCAAAAAAAGCAGAAACTTGACTAATAATACCAAAAGCGGGTAAAATTAAAACATAAACCTCTGGATGACCGAAAAACCAAAATAAATGTTGATATAATACAGGATCACCACCACCAGAAGGATCATAAAACGAGGTATTTAAATTTCTATCCGTTAATAACATCGTAATAGCACCAGCTAAAACAGGTAAAGTTAATAATAAAAGAAAAGCTGTAATAAGAATAGACCAAACAAATAAAGGTAATCTATGAAAACTTAAACCAGGCGATCGCATATTATAAATAGTTGAAATAAAATTAATTGCTCCTAATAATGATGAAATCCCTGATAAATGTAAACTAAAAATAGCTAAATCAACAGAAGGCCCTGAATGTGCTTGAACACTTGATAGTGGTGGATAAACCGTCCAACCTGTACCAGCACCAGATTCAACAAGAGCTGATGAAACTAATAATAATAAGGCTGGAGGTAATAACCAAAAACTTATATTATTCATACGGGGAAAAGCCATATCAGGTGCACCAATTAATAAAGGAACAAACCAATTACCAAAACCACCAATTAAAGCAGGCATTACTAAAAAAAAAACCATAATAAATGCATGAGCAGTAACTACAACATTATATAATTGATGATTTCCCATAAAAATTTGATTACCTGGTTGAGCTAATTCCATTCTAATTAAAAGAGATAATGTAGTACCTATAATACCTGCAAAAGCACTAAAAATTAAATATAAAGTTCCTATATCTTTATGATTTGTTGAAAAAAGCCATCGAGTAGACCATTGTTCAATATTTTGAAAATTCATTTATATATTTTAAAATTTTTTAATTAAATGTAAAATTATATTTTTATTTTTAGAGTAAAAAACGTTGGTTTTTAATCTTTATTATTTTTAATAAAAAAATTTTTTAATTTTATTAATTATTTGTTTAATGTCAGTAAATATTAATAAAATTAAAAAAATTATACTTATGATTTTAAATAACATAGAAATTTTTAATTAAATATTAAAATTAATTTTATTTTTTAACCAACTTAAATAATCCACTAATGAAACAGCTTCAACAACAATAGGCATAAATCCATGATTTACACCACAAATTTCACTACATTGACCATAAAAAACACCTTCTCTTTTAATAAACATTGATGTTTGATTTAAACGACCTGGACATGCATCTAATTTAATACCTAATGAAGGGATAGCCCATGAATGTAAAACATCAGAAGAAGTAATTAATATTCGAATATGACTATTAGTTGGAACTACTACTCGATTATCTACCTCTAAAATACGAAATTGACCTATAGCTAAATCATCTTCTTGTATCATATAACTATCAAAAATTAAAGGTTCATCCGAAAATTCAAGATTATCTGAATATTCATAACTCCAATACCATTGATTTCCAATTACTTTTAACGTTATAATGGGGTCAATTACCTCATCCATTGAATATAATAATGCAAACGAGGGGATAGCTATAATTAATAAAATTAGAGCAGGAATAGAAGTCCAAATAATTTCAATCGTAGCACCATGTACAATAGTTGAGGGGATTTTATTTTTTTTTTCATTAAAAAGAATAATAACTTTAAATAATAACCAACAAACAAATACTGTAATAATAATTAAAAAAAACATTAAATCATGGTGAAAATTTATAATACCTTCCATAACCGGTGTTGCTGGATCTTGAAAACCTGCTTGCCAGGGTTCAGCATAATCCATTAATGTATTTTGAAATATAATATAATTTTTTATTATCATAAAATTTTTAAAAGTTTGTTATTTTAGTTTTTAATATATACAAAATTAATTAATTTAAAATTAAATAAATTAGTAATATTTAATTTTTTTCTCTTAAATACTATACAATTTTAGAAAAGTTTTATTTTAAAACTATTTTTATTTATAAATATTATAAATCTAAATTGAAATTCCCTTTGGTTGAAAAGTATTTTAAATAAAATTTTATTTTTATAACTTGAATTTAATTAATTTCAGATTTTATAAAATTTTTTTGATTTATAATATTTATAAATAAAAACAGGAAAAATGGGACTTGAACCCATAACAATAATTTTGGAGACTATGATTTTACCAATTAAACTATTTTCCCCAGATCTTAAAGTTAATTTAAGAATGTTTAAAGATCTCTTCCAGACACAGGTTCCCCTACGACTACCTTGTTACGACTTCATCAAAGTTACTAATTACTTTCTAAGTATTTTAATTTATTTAAATTAAATTATAAATTATTTTAATTAAATAGTTATTTAAAATTATTAAATACATTAAAATCATTTTAAAAATAATTAACTTCCCTGATGTGACGGGCGGTGTGTACAAAGTCCAGTAACATATTCACCGCAACATGCTGTTTTGCGATTACTAGCGATTCCAACTTCATAAGGGCGAGTTTCAGCCCTTAATCCGAACTAAGATAATTTTTAAAGATTTGCTCCAACTTAACATTATTGCTTCTCATTGTGATTATCATTGTAGCACGTGTGTAGCCCAACTCATAAGGGCCATAAAGACTTGACGTCATCCCCATCTTCCATTAACCTATCATTAATCTTTTTGTTAAAGTTCTTTTATTTTATTTTAATAAATTAGCAACTAACAATAGGGGTTGCGCTCGTTAAAGGATTTAACCAAACATTTCACAACACGAGCTGACGACAGCCATGCAACACCTGTTTTTTATATAAAATTTTATATAAAAATTAGCAAGAGTTGGTAAGGTTTTGCGCGTATTATCGAATTAAACCACATGCTCCACCGCTTGTGTAGACTCCCGTCAATTCCTTTGAATTTCAATCTTGCGATTATACTTTTCAGGCGGAGTGCTTAACGCGTTAGCTGTTATATCTAAAAATTCTAAATATTAGCACTCATCGTTTACGGCATGGACTACCGGGGTATCTAATCCCGTTCGCTACCCAAGCTTTCGTTTCTCAGTGTCAGTATATACCCAGATAATTGCCTTCGCCATAGGCCTTCCTTCTATTATCAACGTATTTTATCACTCCAATAGAAATTCCATTATCCTCTATTTATACTCTAGTTTATCAGTTTTGAAAAAATGTATAAAGTTGAGCTTTAATTTGTTTCTTTCAACTTAAAAAACCACCTACAAACTCTTTACGCCTAATCATTCCGAATAATGCTCGCTCCTCCCGTATTACCGCGGCTGCTGGCACGGGTATTAGCCGGAACTTCTTTTTTAAGTACTGTCATTTTCCTCCTTAATGAAAGAGCTTTACAACCTAATTAGCCTTCTTCACTCACTCGGTATTACTGGATCAAGCTTTCGCTCATTGTCCAAAATTCCCCACTGCTGCCTTTAAAAAAGTTTGGGCCGTGTCTCAGTTCCAATGTGGCTGATCGTTCTTTCAAACCAGCTAAAGATAAAAGGCTTGGTAGGTCTTTTAAACTACCAACTACCATAATCTTACGCAAACTCATCTTTTAACGTTAAAAACTTTAATTTATTTATTCAGTATTTTTATAAAAATAATTATTCTGAATTAAAAGGTAGATAATTCACGTGTTACTCACCCGTCCGCTATGTTTTAAATACATTTAACTTGCATGTGTTAAGCATACCGATAGCATTTATTCTGAGCCAGGATCAAACTCTATTTAAATTTTAATATTAATTATTTAATAATAATTTTTCAAATAATTAAATTTTAAAAATTTAATTAATAAAACATTCTTATATTAATTTTATCTTAAAAGATAAAAATTTTTTAATTTTTAATAAATAATTTTCATTAATAGTTGGAGAAAGTAGGATTTGAACCTACGTAGAAAATATTTCAACAAATTTACAGTCTGCCGCTTTTAACCCCTCAGCCATTTCTCCTTTATATTTTGATGTGATTAGTGGGACTCGAACCCACAATATTTACTTGGAAGATAAAAGATTTACCAATTAATCTATAATCACAAAAAAATGTCAATTCTATTATTATTCCCATTAAATTAAAAAAATGGAAATACCAAATACTGCCTTTGGGTCCATTATATTTATTTAAGCAAAAAAAGGGATTTGAACCCTCAACATTAACCTTGGCAAGGTTATACTCTACCATTGAGCTATTTTTGCTAAGAATTTATTATAAAAAGTGAATTTAATAATAAAAATAATTCATGATTATTTTGTACATTTGTATGAATAGATACATCAATAGATGGTATATTTTTAAATTTTGAAAATTCAGTTTGTAATTCAAAAAAATCAAAAATATTTGAAATTTGAAAATCAAAAATATTTTTATTTTTACAATTAATTTTTATTGAAGTTAAATGTGGTATAATAAAAATTAACACTTTTTCTAAAAAATTAAAAATATTTTTCCGTCTTAAAGTAACTTTACAACCAATAATTGAATTTTTTTTTATTTTTAAATAAATATTATTTTTTTTTGATTTAGTTATAAGAGGTTTTTGATTAGTTATTAATTTTAAAAGTAAAATTATATTAATTAATTTTTTTTTTTCAATATTTGTATTTTTAAATCCAATATTTAAACAAATTTTAGTTATTTTAGGAATTTCAAATATATTTTTAAAATTTAATTTTGTTAAAAGATCATATATAATAACATTTTGATAATGATTTTGTAAATTTTTTTCCATAGATTTTTATAAAATATTTGAAGCTAATGATAATATTTTAAAATTTTTTTGTTTTCGAAATTCAGAAGTAATTGGACCAAATATACGTGTTCCTAAAGGTTTATTTTGATTATTTAAAATAATTATACAATTTTTATCAAATTTTATTAGATTACCAATTGTACTTTTTTTTTGATATATTGTATGAATAACTAAAGCTTTAAATAAATCACCTTTTACTATTTTAATTTTTTTTTTTTTGGTTCAAACGTAATTTCTTAGTTGAAATTAAAATTGTATCTCCAATTTTTCCTACTTTTTTTTTATAAATTTTAATACATTGTCCTATTTTAATACCACTATTATCATTTATTTTTAATTTAGTTTGAATTTGAATCATAATTAATTATTTTATTATATTATAATAAAATGATGAGAGCAGGACTTGAACCTACATCTTCAGATTATGAGCCTGACAAGTTAACCTATTACTCTATCTCATCATATGCGCAATTTTCGGAAGAAAAGGATTTGAACCTTTGATCTTCTGTTCCCAAAACAGATGCATTAGCCAGACTATGCTATCTTCCGTTTAATTATAATGATGGTAGGACTCGAACCTACAACATTAGGATTATGATTCCCACGCTCTACCTTTAAACTACATCATCTTATTAATAGGTCGAAGTGGGATTTGAACCCACGAGTTAATTTAATTAACCGATAGTTTAGCAAACTATTGCCGTAAACCGCTTGGCTATTCGACCCCAATATAAAAACTTCTTTGATAGGATTTGAACCTATAACCTAATGGTTAACAGCCATTTGCTCTACCGTTGAGCTACAAAGAAATAAATATATTTAAATTTTGTAAACTTTTAGTATTTTAAAGCTAAATATTTTACAATACTTACACTTAAAACCTATCTATGTAATCATCTTTTACAGTTTTTTTATGAAAAATTTTTAAGAACGGTTTCTTACTTAGATGCTTTCAGTAATTATCCAAAATAAATTTAGCTACTCGGCAATGCTTTTAAACAACCGATACACCAGAGATTTACCCTTCTCGGTCCTCTCGTACTAGAGTTAGATTCTTTCATTTTTCAAAATATCTATAGAAGATAGGAACCAAACTGTCTCACGACGTTCTAAACCCAACTCACGTACCACTTTAATCGGCGAACAGCCGAACCCTTGGAACCTTCTTCAGCTCCAGGATGTGATGAGTCGACATCGAGGTGCCAAACGACTCCGTCGATAGGAGCTCTTAGGAGTCATTAGCCTGTTATCCCCGGAGTACCTTTTATCCGTTGAGCGATAATCTTTCCACAAAGAATTATCGGATCACTATGACCGACTTTCGTCCCTGTTTGATATGTCTATCTTACAGTCAAGCAAGCTTTTACCATTATACTCTACAATTGATAAAATTATCCAATTTGAGCTTACCTTTGTACACCTCCGTTACTCTTTAGGAGGTGACCGCCCCAGTCAAACTACCAACCATACACTGTCTATTTAAAAAATATTAGTTATTTATTTTAATAAGAGTGGTATTTCAAAGATATCTAAACAATTTACTAGCGTAAAGGTCTAAACGATTACCACTTATACTACACATATTAGATAAAATAACCATATAAAGATGTAGTAAAGGTTCACGGGGTCTTTCCGTCTAACTATAGAAAATCCGCATCTTCACGGATATTTCAAATTCACTGAGTCAATGTTGGAGACAGCGGGGATGTCGTTACACCATTCATGCAGGTCGGAACTTACCCGACAAGGAATTTCGCTACCTTAGGACCGTCAGAGTTACGGCCGCCGTTTACTGGGACTTCCATTCAATGCGTAAACATTTCCTTTTAATCTTCCAGCACCGGGCAGGTGTCAGACCCTATACATCATGTTACCATTTAGCAGAGTCCTAAGTTTTTATTAAACAGTCGCAACCCCCTATTCTGTGCCACCTAATTAGTTAAATTAGGTACTTTTTATCCCGAAGTTACAAAGTCATTTTGCCGAGTTCCTTCAACATAGTTCTCTCATTCACCTTAGTCTACTCGACCTATCCACCTGTGTCGGTTTAGGGTACGGTTTTTAATTAAAAAAGCTATTTCCTGAAAAATTTAAAATTTTTGTCACTTTTTTTAAAAAATTTAATTTAAAAATTATCCCATCAAAATTTGCTTTCGTCAAATCTTTCTTAGGGGCCGTTTCACTCTATAGAATTCATTTTAACATAGAAACCCTTGGATTTACGGTGATAATGATTAATAGTCATTATTTTTTGTTACTAATGCCAGCATTTTCTTTTCTGATATCTTCAATATATTTCACAATATATCTTTATTAATTTACAGAATGTTCCGCTACCGTTTTATTTTTTCATAAAACTTGCCGCTTCGGTAAATTTCTTAAGTCTCGATACATTTTAGGCGCAAAAAAACTAGACCAATGAGCTATTACGCTTTCTTTAAAGGATGGCTGCTTCCAAGCCTACCTACTGGTTGTCATTATTTTTTTACTTCCTTTTTCACTTAGAATATTATTTAGAGACCTTAGCGATCAATCTGGGCTGTTTCCCTCTTGACAAAAGACCTTAGCGCCTAATGTCTGTCTATTTAAATAACGTTTTTTTGTATTCGGAGTTTCCAAGAATTTAGTAAGTTTTTAAGCCCCTTAGCTCAATGAGTGCTCTACCCCAAAAAAAGATTTTAAATGCTCTACTTCAATAGATTTCGCGGAAAACCAGCTATCTCTGAGTTTGATTAGCCTTTCACTCCTAATCACAAATCATCTCCATATTTTGCCACATATGTGAGTTCGATCCTTCAAATAGTTTTACCTATTTTTCAATCTGTTCATAATTAGATCACTCAGTTTCGGGTCTTATTTATATAACTTACAGCTTTTTAAAACTTGATTTATCTACGCCTACTTTATTAAATTAAGCTTGCTATAACAATAAACTTGCTGGCCCATTATGCAAAAGGTACACTGTCACTTTTTTTAAAAGTTCCAATTGATTATTAACATTAAATTTCAGAATTATTTCAAACTCAAAAGTTTTTTTTCACCTTTCCTTTACAGTACTTGTTCACTATCGATCATTAATTTTTAAAAGGTTTTGAGGGTGGTTCCCCAATATTCAAAAAAGATTACACATACCTCTTTTTACTATTATAAAAAAAAATTATTCTACAGGACTTTCACCTTTTTTAGTAAATTTTTCAAAATTTTTCAAATAATTTAATTGATTTTTATAAACCTAATTTCCATTTTCATTCGTCATTACTTACAGAATCTCGTTTGATTTTTTTAATAGTTACTTAGATATTTCAATTCACTATTTTTAAAATTTTCACAAAGAAAAAGTTTTCTTTAGGAAATCTATATTTCGAAATAATATATTATTTAATATAGCTTTTCGCATTTTTTACGTCCTAAAAATAAAATTAATGCCAAGGCATTCATTTAATGCTTTTATTATTACTATTTATTTATACTTAAACCATTGAAATAAATTGAATTTTTATTTTTTTTTTAAATATTCATTAATTAATTTTAAATTTAAATGAAAAGGATATAAAATTGCTTTAAAAGTAGGTTCTTTAAAAAAAATACCTTTTTTTATTTTTTTATTTCTATATAAATATTCAGTTGTTAAGGGTTTTTTTGGTCTTTTTTCACCTAAAAAATAATAAATATCTTTTTTCTTTCGAAAATAATATTTTTTTTTTTTTTTATTAAAATAAGGTTTATTAATTTTAAAATTTTTATTAATAAATTTTTTTTGGTCATAATTTTTATTAATAAATTTTTTTTGGTCATAATTTTTATTAATAAATTTTTTTTGGTCATAATTTTTATTAATAAATTTTTTTTGGTCATAATTTTTTTTTTTTTTTTGCATATTTATAATTTTTTATAATAAAAACGATATCCCCCTTTTTTAATATAAAATTAGGTTTACTTATAATTTTATTATTAATTTGAACTTTTTTATGATTAATTAATTGTTTTGCTTGAAAAATAGTTTTTACTAATTTTAATCTTACTAAATTAATATCTAAACGACTTTCTAACATTATAATAAATTTTTGAAATATATTTATTTTATTATCTTTTTTTGATAATTTTTTAAATATATTTTTTAATTGATATTCATGAATACATCCATAAAAATTTCTAAATTGTTGTTTTTCAAATAATCTTTTTTGAAAAAATTTTTTACGTTTTTCAGGTTTAATTTCTTTTTTATATCGTAATTTTCTTTTAAATATATTCCATTTTTTTGATCTTAATTTTAATAATTTTAAATTTATATGAATGTTTTTATTATTTTGAAAACATATTTTATTTCTTGGTTTTAATTTATTCATATTATTTATTAAAACATTTTACGTAATAAATACATTAAAATATATATTGATTGAATATTTTTTGAATTTGTTACAATAGGATAATTAATATTTTTCATAGTTTGACTTGTATTAATTAATGAAATTATTGGAATTTTTAAAGTTGAAATTTCTTGATTTAAAAAAGTATCCTTAACTGAACTTTTAATTATTAAAATTAATTTGATTTCATGTTCTTTAATTAAATAATGAATTATTTTATTAAATGTTGTATTTCTAATTTTATTAGTAATTAATCCATTTATCCAGTCATTAGTAAAAAAAATAATATTAGAATGTTTTTTTTTAAATGCGGTTGTAAATAAAAATTTAATTTCATTTGAATTACCAATTATTAAAATTTTTTCTTTTTTTTTTATTGTATATTTTATTAATTTAAAAATACGTTTTAAAAAAAAAGAAACATTTTTTAAATTAATTATAGTATGATCATATCTATTACCATAAATAAATGGTAATATTTCTTTATTTGTATAAATTAATAAATCTCCATACATGTTTTTTGATTTAAATAATAAATTTAATAAAATGTTATTATTTTTTTTTTTTTTTATCATATTTAATTATTTTTTACTTTTTTTTCCTTCTTTTTGAAAAAATTTTTCATTTTTTAATAATAAACCTTTCCCTTTATAAGGTTCAGGTTGTTTATGATTTTTAATATAATAAACAAATTGGTTTAAAAATATATAATCAATACTACTAAAAATTAACATATTTGATTGATTAATAATTTTGATATTAGAAGGAATTGATATAATAATATCATGACTAAATCCTAATTTTAAAATTAAATTATTATTTTTAATAAAAGCTTTAAAACCTATACCTTTTAAAAATAAACTAATTTTAAAACCACGTAAAACACCTTTTATTTTTATTTTAATTAATTTATTATATAAATTTAAAATACTTTTTTTATTTTTAATTATATTATAATTAATTAATAATTTATTTTTTTTAATAAAACAATATATATTATTCATTAATGATAATGATAATAATCCTAAAGATGTTTCAAAAAAAATTATTTCATTTTTATTAAAAATTTTTATATTATTTGGAAAAATAAAACTTTGATCTATAAAAAAAAGTTGAATATTTATTAACGAACTTTTAAAAAAAATTTTATTTTTTAATTTCACATCTGTTTTTAATATTTGAATCATAATTTTAAAAAATTTGACAAATTAATTCACCACCAACATTTAATTTTTTAGCCTGTAAATCAGTTAAAATACCTAAAGATGTTGAAATAAGATAAAAACCTGTTTTTTTTTTATATAAATCTTTATTAGTTATATATAAACGTTTTCCAGGTTTTGATAAACGTTTGATATGTGTTACAACTGCTTTATTTTTTTTATATTTTAAATATATATTTAATTTATTTTTGGAATTTATTTTATAACTTTTTATAAATCCTTCATGAGTTAAAATATTTAGAATATTTATACTTTGTTTTGATTTGTTTTGTATAATTTTTGACTTTTTGGCTAAATAACCATTTTTTATTTGTGAAAATAAATTTGAAAGAGTATCTGTTACAATCATCATAATAAAATTTACCAACTATATTTTGAAACACCGGGTAATAAACCTTTTGAGGCTAATTTACGTAATTGAATTCTTGAAATTTTAAATAAACGATAAATACTTTTAGAACGTCCAGTTAAAATACATAAATTTTTAATTCGAGTAATAGAAGAATTTTGATGAAAAAAAAACCATTTTTGTTGTAATTTCCATCGTAAATCTTTTTTAATATTTAAATTTTTTGAAAGAATTTTTAATGTTAATCTATTTTTTTCAAAATTTTTAAATAAATAACGCTGTTTAATATTTTTTTTTTTTTTTTTTTGCATAAAATTATATAATTAAAATCAATATGGAGATAATCGGATTCGAACCGATAACCTTATATTTGCAAAACATATTTTCTACCTATTGAAATATATCCCCAATAAATGTATTGGGATTCGAACCCAAGACCATTGGATTAAAAGTCCAGTGCTCTACCAACTGAGCTATACATTTATTTAAAAATTAATTTAAAATAAAAATTTTTTTAAATAATAAAAATCTTTGATTCAAAAAAAAATTAATTTTTTGTTTTAATAAATTATGAATAATCGGAGTTTCTTGTTTTTTGGTTTTTTCTTTTTTTTTATGTATTGATAATTTTTTGGAAATAGATAATTCAAAAGTAGAACAAAAAGTTGTATAAAAATTATTAAAAAAAAAAAAAAAATTCTTTTTTTCAAAATTAATTTGATTTTTTTTTTTATTATCAAAAATTAATTTTTTTTTTCTAAATTTCAAATTATAACAAATTTGAGGTAAAAAAAAATAAGTAAGAATAATATAAAAAAAAAAGAAAAAAACCAAAAAACAAGAAACTTGATCTAAAAATGAAAATTGATCAAATTGTGGCATAATTTAATATTATTTCTTTTTTTTCAACATATTTTTTCTTTGAAAGAACACTTGTTTTTTCTTGAAAAAATGTTTATTTTTTCTTCTTTTTTTAATTTTTAAAAATTTTAAAATAAATCGAACATAAGAAAGTCTTGATAATTGTTTTTTTTTGAAATTATTAGTTTTTTTATTAAATGTATTATTAATTTTAAAATTTAAATATTTAAATTTATAACAATTAATTAATTGTGTTGCATTAATTTTTTTTTTATAAAGTCCTTTTTTATTATATTTATTAAAATAAAATCTTTTTCGAAAATCCAACGCAATATGTAATTTTTTAGGTTTCATTGTAAAAATATAACCTAAAATAGAAATAAGTATTTTTTTATTTCTTCGAGTTCCACCTAATACACGACCTTTAATTGAAGTATTTTTAGGATTTATAGCATATGGAAACATTATTTTATTAAATTGTTTTAATATATTATAAGTTAAATCATAATTAAATAATAAAATATTTTTATATTTTAAATCTATTGTTGAAATTTCACTTATTTTTATCAAAGTAAATGGTAAATAAATATTTTCATAATTATTGAATTCAATTATAGATGCTTCTAAAATTGGATTTTTATATAAAATTTGATCATTAAATAAAATATTTTTTAATTTAAATTTATTATTTTTTAAATAATTATTTTTTAAAAATTGTGAATATTTTAATAAATTATTAAGTTTTTGTTTTTTTAATTTCTTCATTTAAAATTATTAATTAGGCTTAGTAGGATTTGAACCTACAACTATACCGTTATGAGCGGTATGCTCTAACCAATTAAACTATAAGCCTTATTATTTATAAATAAATTTTGTTTTAACAGGCAATTTATTAGATCCTGCTTTAAGAACTTTTTTTGCATTTTCTAACGAAATACCACTAATCTCATATAAAATTTGACCTTTTTTAACTTTAGCAACCCAAAATGAAACATTTCCTTTTCCTTTACCCATACGATTTTCTGTAGGTTTTGTTGTTATAGGTATATCCGGAAAAATTCGGATCCAAAGAAATCCTAATTTTTTCATTTTTCGAATGATTATTTTACGTGTTGCTTCAATTTGTTTTGAAGTTAAACGGGATTCTTCTGATACTTTAATTGCATATTTACCGTAAATAATTTTACTACCTTTTATTGTTTTACCTATAACTTTACCTTTAAATTGTTTTTTATACTTAGTTTTTTTTGGGAATAGCATAATTAAAAAATTTTTTTCTTTTCTGTAAAAATCTTTGTTTTTTTAA
>MIQA02015837.1:4566-31216 GCA_001887855.2 Sclerospora graminicola | reverse complement strand
TCATCATTACAAGCAGATCCGTTTATAAATCAGGACGAGCATTGTTATCCGTGTTGGGTGCGTTGAAAATGTTGTACGACTCAGCTTTCAACCTTAAGCCTCTGATAGGCACACTCACGTAGTCATCAATGACTACGTGAGTATGTCTATCAGAGATTCGAAACTTGCAGTGATGACTTCATACTACTTGTAGTGTTTCTACCAGAGATTCGACCGACCCGACTTCGTCATATGTTTTCCTTTCTCTTGACCTGAGATAGGAAAACATGAGAAGAATTGAGCATTAGTATATCAGTTGATTCGAAAAAAAAAAACATGACAATTTCTTGTAAAGTGCACGGAAGTGATTACTGTACTACTTCGAAGTATTACTGTTCACGTAGTAGATTTACAATGTATTTTTTGCAAGACGCACAACATTATTCAGAGATCAACACGACATCGGCATTCTTTTATCTCTGATTCTATGTGTGGTACCATTTTACATGCAGTAGTTTATCAGCTTGCAGGGTATCCTCTGAAACGCTGAATTCGCTCGGTAAACAAAACAGATACTGTACACTACACTCTTTCTTCTTGTATTACGGTGGCAGAGAATTGTTCATCTCACTTCACCACCGCCAGGTGTTGTTTGTTTTTTGAAGCATCGCCCTGCGACATTATATATCATACTCAAAACATGTGGGTTATGCTCTACGCCCTGAGACGTTAATTTGGCGAAGACCACTTTTGCACATATCAGTAAAGCGATCCGCGGTAGTAGAAATTAAATTGGACGCAATATTTAATCTGGGAATTTATTTCTTCTTAAAAGTAAATTCCAAATGAAGCCATAAGCGTACCAATCTGTTTTACCTTTGTGTTCTCATGCTTAGTGCTAAGTTGCTTTTTGGGCTTATGCAATGAAAAAAATTGTATGCACGTCTGAAAAACAGAATATATATTATATTCATTTATTTCTTCCTTAACCTAATGTGAATATTGTCAGTGTAGCCATTTCTAAAATATAATAGAAACGTGATAATAGAAACATTTGACCCATAAATCATTTGCCAGAATCCAATTAGAAGCCTTAAGTCGAGCAGTCTTGGTGCAGCCAAACTTTTAGTTAATAAAAATCAGCTTGCATGTTTTTGGTTTCCACGTAAGTACATGTAGTCTTGATAAAGCCCTTTTACCCGAAACTTAGTCGGACGTCAATGCGTTTGGCTCGTGCTGTTAGATATACGGATAACGGATAGCGACGAAGTTGCAGTAAGGATACAGAGAAAGGAAAGACACCCAAGACGCAGGGACGTCAAGGAGGTGTGACGCAGGGCGTCAACCGCAGGGCGGTTAGAAGTAGTATGGGATGCAGGGCATCCAGACGCAGGGCGGTTACGAAGTTGAAGGCAACTTCAATTTCAACTTATATTTGAAATTTTTATATGCATATATATTCATGTTTACAAATAAAAATATAGGGCGTGCTAGGTGAGGTGCCAGTTGGCATTTTCTCACAGGTGGAGCGCAGGGCGCTACAATATTGAGTAAGGTGCACTGCACTTACCACCACCTCACCTTGAGTCCCCGGGGCCATTCAGGCACCGACCGTAACGGGGTTTATACTTCCTACTGTCCTACATAATAAACTGTAGAAGTGCATAGTAATAACAGGTAACACGTATTACTATTCATATTACTTTTACTACTTAAGTACTATTAAGTACTTACACACAGAGGTCATACGATGGAGACGACCTCAAACAGTGACAAAACCCAACAGGCTATGAGCCCGACAATCGATGATGCTGATTGACCAGAACCGCGGGTCAGATCCGAAAACCCAGAGAAGAATCCGAAGAAAAAAAGAAATAACTGGATCTACCCCATTCGACATTGTCGCATTTCAGAAACAAGAAGAAAGTGGACGCAAGGTCACGACCGGCATTTCTGCATCATACGCCAAGTACCAAGCAACACCACACGTACCAGAAGAAGACGAGACAATGGTTATTAAGGACACGAGCAGAGACATCCGTGTACAAGAGTTGACGGGTGCCGATGTTTGCGCTATCTGGAAGCTGAAAATAAGAGTAAAGTTTGCCACGCAAGGAATGCTAGCGCTTGTGGAAGGCCGCGAAAGATTTGAAGACATAAGGAGCAGTAATACTGAGCGATGCTGGGACATACGCAACAAGAAAGCGCATTTGTTTCTTGTGGACTCTCTAAGCGCGAATCTCGCACTCAGATTGATAAACGCTATCGGGACAGGACAAGCGCATCTGCTGTACAATGCGATACTAGCTGAAGTTGATGGGATGCCGCTGCGAAACAAGCTTGATGTATTACAAGAGATGTTGAGCACGGAGTTGCGAGGAGATCAACGTGTGGAAGACTACATCAACGACATGGTGAAGCTTGCTGTGGAATTAGAGAAAGCTGGTGGCCCAATATCGGATGAAATGTTTGGCGAGGTATTACTGACAAGAGCAGCGAGTGTGTATCCTGAATTGGGTAACGTACTCAAGAATGGAGGCGCTGAATCCTGGCGCAGTATTAACACTGGCTCAAGTAAGAAATCGACTATTCCGAGCAGAAAGGATGCATTACTATACTGGTCAACGACATGATGGAGCGCGCGGGGTCGCACTACCAGTAAACAATGTCGAGGCACGCAGAGCGATCCATGGACCAAGCATGAGAAGGAAGTGTGGTGTAGTCGCTCTCAGAAAAATCTTCCTGAGACGCGAACACCCACGGGGGTCCCAGACGACTGACTATCGGAGGGGGTACTCCGTCCATCCGAGTCATGATCCGATCCGGCATCCGGCCGGCTAGATCGGTCACTTCCATCCGCTTGATCGTGACTGCTCGGATGTTGCATGTTGAAAGCTCACCTTGTGTACCCGTCAGTACTGGGTGGTTTGCTCTCCTGGTGGACCCTAGGGCGAAAAGTGTAAATCCGTCCAATAGGGAGATGAGGGTTAGGACTAGGGGTAGCTCCTGGGCGGAAATCGTCACCGGGGAGCTCGTCTGGCAATACACTTGAACTTTGTATAGTGCCGGCTGGGCCGAGAATAATCAATCGGCCAGCTAAACCAATAAGACACTTGAAGTTTGTATAGTGCCGGCTGGACCGAGAATAATCAATCGGCCAGCTAAACCAATAACAATGAAGGGCGAATCCAAATGTGTATATGAGGCAGATACAACTCCACACTCTTCCACAAAAGGCCAAAATGTCACCACTTCCCAATACTTAATACCGTGTTCAAAACACGGGCGACTTGAGGTGAGTATACGAAGTCGCCGCGACTCCCGGTCAGGGGACTTCCGGTGGGTTAACTTAACCTTCCCCGGGCAAACCAATAACAGCAAGAGGGGACCTTGTTAGCCCTCTGCCGTGAACCAATAAAAGCGACTTGTGTCTAAGAAAGCGAAACGTATACTGATTTATCCCTATATCCAATACTCCCTTTTGTGTAACCTACCCCAAATAGCCCGGCTGACCAGTCATGTGTCTTACCCGAAGTAGCCCGGTTAACTCCGACTTTGTGTACCCGCCCGGCCGGTACACCAACCCCCGATGGTACCAACCCGGCTGGTACACCGAACCCATCTGGTGCCAGTCCGAATGGTACATTGTACCCGTCCGGCTCGGCCGGATAGCCACCCATCCGAGCTCCTCGGCCGCTGGCGCTAGTAATTCCTTGGCGACTTCTCATCCGATCCGGGTGCCTCCCTCATCCATTAGAACCATCATCTTCCTTCAGGCTCCCTTCACTCATTCCTTACAAACAATCCGCCGCCTCGGCCGTCCGACATCCGTGGCCTTCCCGTCCGCTTAGCCCGCCTGTTCGACTATCCTTGTCATGTCCACCAGCCTGATTTCCAGTCTGGCGCCGCCCGGCCGCTTGTAGACTTCCTCGGCGGCGACTATCCGGTGCACGCGCCCTTGGTCCGTATTTCCGCCAATCAGAATGCGCCCTTTGGAAAGTACTTTGCATTATTTCATAAGTCGCATTCACCACACAGCTCTGCGTCAGCCTGATCAGCATAGAGCATAGAGTAAAACAAACAATCGTTTTCGTCAAATCTCATATTGGACGCGATCTAAAAAAAAAAACAATAACAAACCATATAATATTTTTTGGCTTCCGGGGTCTGGGGCGTCTCAATTTCTCCAAATCTCCATTCAGAAAATCCTTCAAATCAACGATCCATTTTTCTTCGTCTTGTGCCTTGATAATTCTTTCAATCCGCATCTCCTGTACTATTGCTTCTGCTAGACTTTCTCGAGATAGTGGCCTGCTGGGTGTTGATCTGGCTCGTGACCTCGTCATGATCGAGACCTGTGCTGCTTTCTGTTTATCTTCCGAATGAATCAGCTCGGGCAACCTATTGATCTCGACCAATTCCTCCAGCAGTGCTTTATCGGTAATCATCGATCCAGTCTGATCACGCATTGCCACCGTGGCTAGGTGATCAGCACTCCTATCCCAGTCACGTTTCACGTGTAAGAGGTCATGACTTGGCCATCCACGCAGAGTTTTCATAACACGATCATTCAACAACTTCAAACGCGGAGCCTAGCAATCGATTTCTGCAGTGATCTGCCGGATCACCAGATTTGAATCTCCACATATGATTACCCTTCCAATCTTTTGCTCTTGCAGGAGATCCAAACCTAGCAGCAGGCCCCGGTATTCGGCTTCATTGACTGTGATGCTCGGGGTATAGTCTGAACCAGCAGATATGACAGTCCATTCCGGCAATTTCCACAACAACGCGCTATACGCCCCTACGCCCTTCTTCACGCTCGCTGATCCGTCGAAACTTACAACGATCAGATTTTCACCCGAGCCGACGATCGGTGGGGGTATAACAATTGATTCTCTTGGTTGTTTCCGAGGAGCGACCTCGATCAGAGCTACATCGACTTCTGATCGGGGTGTGATACTGGCTGCTAGCGTACCGAGAATTTCTTCTTCACCCTTGGTGCATTTGATGATCTCCAAGGTCCACTGAGATAACAGCGCTGCCCATCGCCCCAGTCTTCCGTCTAACCCGTTCGCTGACAATAACCAAGCTAGAGTAGATCGCCTAGACAATACCTTGATCGATCTAGTCACCAGCATAGAGTAACAGACATCCAATATGCGTAATAGTGCCAGCACTTCTTTATCCACAATGCCGTAGTTGACCTCGTTCGGCTTTAACGTCCGGCTTGTAAACGTCACTGGGCAATATACTCCGTCGTGATCTTGGACCAGTGCGGCCGATATTGCCCATTTACTGGCGTATAGAATCACCACGGGAATCTTCTCCGGATCGAAATGCTTCAGTATCGGAGTCGAAATCATCTTCGCCTTCAGCATACTGAAAGCTACCATAGCTCGTTCCATATGACCCTCTGACCCTGGCACAGTTCGATCGATCAGTGATCCAGTCTTGAGATCCGATTCAATAACTTCGGTTTCGCGACCAGTCTCACTTAGTGACTTTCCCACTCGATCACGTTCTCGTAGCCCATGATAATCCACTTCCTTCAATTCGTATAATATAGCGGCATATATCGAGAAGTCTTCGATAAACCGGCTATAATAATTCAGGGATCCGAGAAAAGACTGCATAGCCTTCAGTGGTCGGGGAAAAGGCAGGTTACTGAGAGCGCCCAAATCTTTGGGGTTTGGTTCCAGGCCCTGAATCGACACATTATGGCCAAGGTAGGCGACATTGGGTTGACCCCAGAAGCTCTTGACTACGCTGATCGATACATTCCAGCGTTCGCAAGTGCCAAGGAGTCGTTCGACCTTATCACATAGCATATCCCATGATGTTGCCGTAGCCAAGATGTCGTCTATATATGATCGCCTTCCCAAAACTGATCGTCTCTGATCTTGGTCCGGTTCACCCTCCGTAAACACATCATGTAGATCGGTGGCTTCTCGATCGGCACTGATCTGGAAATATCCATAGAGAGCATTGTCAATCAATCTCTGATAGATCTGTGGGGCGTTCTTTAAACCGAACGGCATCCGGTTCCATTCGAAAAGGCCGAAACGTGTAACGAAAGCCGAAATCTCTCGAGCACGATCAGTCATCGAAACCACCCAGAAACCACTAGCCATATCAAGCGAACAAAACCATAAAACTTTATCCAGATCTTCCAGTAAATCATTGATCAGGGGCATCGGATAGACCATCAACTTCGTGAGGCGATTCACCATTCTATAGTCGATACATAATCGAATATCGACCCCGTTCTTTTTTATCACAATCACAATCGGTGATGCCCACTGCGATGTTGAAGGTCGGATGATTTTTGTACTCAACAAGCCCTTGATCAAATCGGATAACTTTTCCCGGTATTGTGGCGCGACTTTGCGACAACGTTGAGCGATCGGTCTCGCATTTCCAACGTCTATATCACAAACAGCTCCGTAAGCAGCTGGGGGTAGGGCGTTACCCTTCCCAATCAATAAATGGCGCCTTTTCCAGATGATCTTCTTTAGCTGATCGATCTGCTCGGGAGTGTTCACTTCGGGATCACCGACCTGTAGATCCTCCATGGTGACTTCTGGCATATTGGGCGATACTTCCGGCAAAACTGCCATCTGCTTCTCGATACCTTCAATGTACTGATCACCACCTTCGTGTATACACACTTGTTCATCTACCGGATCTACCTTCCCCGGATCGGCATTATCTTGGCCGCCCCTTGTGAGTCATCCAACTGGTGATCTACTTCGGGTTCACCTTCATCCGTAATGACTTCGGCAGATTCATCCTCCATTTTCTCCTCAGGATCGTTTCTGAACTCCTCACCACCATTTTCGCTCTCTGGACCTGCTGTTTTCGGTGAGCCGGGTCTAATAATACTCAAAACTTGTGGACCTTTTTTGACCCGGCTTTCCCCTGTCGCTTCGACCGACGGTCTTCTGGTCAACAGCTTGGTCGGAATAGCATATTCCGGCTTCTCAACCAAAGGTGAGGTATCTTCGTCTACTAGGTCTTCGTCACTGATCAGGTCTGTGGTGGCTTGATAAGCCAGATTTTGCCATTCAATATATCTTCGTGATCCCACTGAGACATACCCAATCTGTCGAGGTACTTTCCCTTCGGGTAACCACATCCCTAGGATCATGTCTTCGTGAACGATTAGCGACTGATCAGATATGTTTGTAATCCTGATGTAACTTGATCTGCCGACGCCCTTTACGAACGTTGGTACCCATCGTTCACCACGGGTTAGCCACAATTTCTGCTGCCGATCGCTCGGCCGAATCATCACGTCGACTGACCGGGCTACCTCGATGTTTTCATACTGACCCATTTTGAGCATCCGCATATGAGTGCCATATAAAGGACGTCGGCCGGATAACTGTATTTGCACCTCATCCGGAAGAGTCAGGGTTCCATGAGACAGATCGAGTCGTATACCGGCTGGTACCATGAAATCCATTCCCAATATCGCGTCTTGACCGGCTAACCGGCCAACCCAAGCGTTGAAATAGTAGACCAGGGAGCCTGTCAAAGTGATTTTAACACGTGATCGTCCTTCCGTCATGTATGAACTCTCGCCGATCCCAACACATTCTTGCCTCTGGGTACTGTCTATACGACATCCCACCTTACGAGCAAAGGCGGAGTCGATGATTGAGACTTCTGCTCCAGCGTCAAATAGAATAGTGGTCGTTTTGTTGTTAATCTTCCCATTAGCTTTTGCTTGTTTAAACCACTTGTCGGGAGAGTGATACTTCCAGTATCCTCGGGACTCGCCGGGCAGTAGATCCAACTCCATGATCACGTCCGAACGGGAATATTCATCCACTCTGAGACTGTGAATCGGACATCGATCGACGCAATTTGAATTAGAACATGTATTGTCGGTTATCTCCTTTTCCTCAAACTTATTTCCGCTACCGACATATGCATAGATGCAGAACGTAGATCGCTCGGCTCGAACCAGATTCCAACCTGGCGAGCGATCTAGTTTAACATTTTTTCGACATCTGGTGGGAGTATGCCAGCATGTTTAGTCGGCACATACCACTTGCGCATCTGATTGAAAAATTCCTCAATAGGGCAAGCACCGGCATCGTGAACCTTCCCACAGGTTTTGCATACGAAAAATCAATGATCCGAAGGGTGAACTTTACGATCACATTTTCCACATGTGATTCGCTTCCAGCAATCACGATCTCCATGTTTAGTCGACCCACAATGCACGCATTTCTTGCGAAGTCGGTTCTGATCAGGTTGAGCCCCACCGGATTTTCGTCCATCGATGCCATTAATCGATGATCTCGGACAGAAACCTGTTCTGTCGTAAAGATATGACGATTTTGCTCCTCGTCCGAGCCTAAACTTGATTGACCTCTTTCTTCTTCCGAACTAGAAATGTCCGATTCCTTCGTAATCATCCGAATCGCCCTGGTTGGTCGTGTCGCTGGTATCTTGCCCTGATCCGGGTGTGGTTTCGACCGGTACCGGTTCGATCCTACCTCGACCTTGGGTTATCAACTTTTGGCCCGCTGCAGCGTCCTCAGGGTTAGTTCCAATTCTTCCGCATTGCTTATACGGAGCAGGGTTGACTGATCAGCCAGGTCGCGATTGTCCAAAGTGCCAATAAAGTGTTCTACATGCTCGCAAGCCATACTCGGGTGCCGTGGATCCTTGATCGGTATTTTCGCGCGCAGACCAGCAACATTCAGCCGGTGTAAGTATTCAATCGGTGTTTCATCGGATCTTTTCTTCATATGGTAATACTGTCTCGCGACAGACACCCCTGAGTTGCAATATTGCTCTTCAAATTCTTCACACAATTGAGGCCACTTCAAGCGTACTTCTCGGCTCAGCTGTTTAAGCCAGATCTTGGCCGGGTCCTTCATCACAACAGCGAAAATCAGACATCTTTTACACTCCGGTGTCTTATCTCTCAAGAAGGCTAATTTAGTTCGACTCAACCAAGCTCTCGCCTGATCATCGTCCATTTCCTTGCCGGTGGAGTCTTTTAATTCCGAGATCGCCCGACAACCGAACTCGAGTGACTGTTCCAGAGTAACTATCAAATGCCTGCGCGGAGGCCATATTTGCCCTACGAGGCATCTCCATATCCAAATCATCCGGATCAAAATGTTGACTGATCCCTCCATCTGACTCCATATCCACATCACTACGTGGAGGTGATTTATGGAGTCGATATCGATGACCGACCTGGCATATCGATCGAACAATTCCGGCTGATCGAACTGATTCCATATCCACATCTACAGGTTTCTTGACTGGTTTAGCAGTGGATTGGTTCATGTTTGGTATCGATTGCCATGGTTGTCCTTGCCCAGGTGTATACTGAGGTAATCCGCGTTGTTCACCCACAAAGCGATTCATCATAGTCGTGAACATGGTTCTCATTTGCTCTGGGACTTCTGGTATGCTGGTAGGGTTACTGTTGGGAGTCGGATTGTTCTGTGCAACTTCTTGAGCATCTTCAAAACTGTCGTCTGATCCGACTCGACCAGGTTCGGGCTTCCTTTTCCTGTTCTGCGACTCGATCTTGGGGTCAATCTGCTTGATCCCTTTCGGGCCCAACGTCATACGTGTTACTCCAACCGAGGAGTCGGTGGAATCCGCTCCAGACTGTGATGACGATTGATATATTGACTCAATATCCATAGGATATTCAACCAACTGCGATCGGTGTGAAGGATCCGCGATCGGCGACTGGACCACGGGATTCGCCCCGAGTAACGAGGCAAGGTGATCATACAGCGTTGTCATAGCTTCTCGGATCGTCCCTTGGTCTAGATCGAACAGCATATTCGCGTCGAACGCGCCAGTAGTGAAACCAACTTCGTCGATCTGCACCAAGAGATTCCTGATCAGGTCGAGTTGACTGCCTGTGATAACCGGCCTGGTCGCCCGACCTTCAAGCTTCCCGATGATCTTGGGTTTTATGATCTTCATTACTCGGTTGGTAGCTAGGAACTTGTGAAACTCTCGAAGATAAAACAATCGTTCTACATATTGAGCCGTGGTCTTCTCAGCTGGTTCGGTCTTCTCTTCATCTTCCTAGAAGATCTTCGGTTTCACATACTCCCTCCGTCCCAAAGTTATTGTCCGATTCACGGTTTTTTAGCGTCCCATTTTTATTTTTTGTCTTATTTTATTTATGAGGTGCTACAGTCGATCGCAATGAATTCTCTTCTTTACAGGTGCTCGTGAAGGTAGAAATCTCATAATATATATAGTACTTGCTCATGAAGGTAGACATGGCATCGTTTAGAGAGTAAAGTACTTGCTCGCAGGTCTTTTCAGATCAATTTGCTGGACCTGACCCCGGTTGATGTTGCATAAAGATGAAGAGCACACAGTACCTCGAATGTTGGCATGCCTTATATCAGCTGTTAATATATACTGGTACATCGTTCGCCGTTGTCTTTTAGTCAAATTCTTCTTCTTCACAAGGATTATAGCATCATGGGTACCCCAACTTTAACCACTTCGCATTCACCCAAAAATGGCCCAACAAAAAAATAACATGTATCAGTGCAGAGTTGGGTACCAGCACCTTCATCGGCAGAGGCTGGAACGAAGTTATATATCTACCGGTGCTCCGTCAAATGACTCCAAAATTAGAAGGCAGTTTTGGTACTGCAACGTAAGCTAGCGAAAAGCTTAGAACCCCAATTTATCATCAAATGAAAGCCCTAAAAACTATATTTTGATGTAATTTATAACAAAAAAGCAGTATTTTTGACCTTAATCTCAGTGTTTAAACAACAACTTTGGGACGGAGGGGGTATTTTTTAGCGGATCACATTTATCCGCCCCCATATTTTTTCTTTTTTTCCCCATTTTCTTCTTATGCATAGGATCGAGGACAGCATCTCGATCATTTCCCGGATTATAGTTAATTTTACTATAACCCAGATCGGGCCATGTGGGGAGTTGTTTCACCTTTAATTTCGACCTGGAACTCCACCAGACCAGATCGACCATCGCTTCCTTTAGGTTTGGACAGCATCGGAGGCGATACGCCTTCCTCCAATACACCCGAAAAAGTTTCCTCCACTTTGATTTTCACATCTTTTTCATCATCAAAGGAATCACGGTGATATCCTGAGTCACCAAGTCATCCGGGCACGCGCACCATTGTGGTGGAGCCGATTTCCAAATCCATGACGGAAGTCTTGGGTGGAATCCGGATACCCACTGGCCCGGACGACCAACTATCGGAGGGGGTACTCCGTTGATCCTGATCGCCATCAGAATCAGATAGGCCACAGGCCACGTACGTATTAACGATCTGGGAGGAATGACAGTCTAAACCCCTTCCTAATCATCATGGCGACCTTCAAGTTGCTAGGTAAGTCGTTTTGGCCGGAATTTCCTGCCCATTTTCTAATTAAAACCTTGCAACAACATTCCAAAACAAATCATTAACATGTACAGGCATTTCTTGTCCCCGTGTGTGTCGACATTTTATAAGAACGCCCGTTAGGGGAGTTGGACGACAACGATCGGCCTAGAAAGCGCGGGTTAGGTCACGTCGGGACAGTATCGGTCCCACCATCTGGCTTGGTCCCACGTGTATTTTAAGACGTTGGGACTGGGACGGCCGAAGTGCACCACAACAGAAAGTATCAAAGAAACGCATTGCAATGGAAAGGACGTTCACCGATGAAGCCACAGGCGCCATTAGTATCACAGCCAAGGCACTACACATCGAGGAGAAAATGGCATGGACACGAAATGGGGCAAGTGCAGCTTCAGGTCCGCACCACTGTTAATTTTCGATACACTTTGTGATTCTACACCGTCACTGAAAGCACCTACCGTTGCGACTTCAGCTGCTGAGTGAAGATCTGTATTTCCGCTTCTGTTAAGCGTAACGCTTTCAAGTCTTCATCCCCAGTGCATTGGTGAAGGTTCCGGGATCGTTTATCCTCTAGCGCAAAGACTCTACTTAATTTAAGTTGAAATTACCGCTCAAAGTGAATCCTGTCGGTTTCGAAAAGTTGTTGATAAAAAATGCAGAGGTTGATGGAATAGGTGTAGGCCCTCCGAATGTCAACGAAAGCGATATTGGCTATATACATTTTATCACGTGTTCGAAAATTTCCAGTTTATGGCCTGCTTAACGATGACCAGTAACGACCAGTATCTGCTCTCGCTACTTTCCCGTTCCTGCATCTTCTGGTCTTGCTATCGAAAATTGCCACGACTTTTTCTCCATGTTGATGAGCGATTTTTGGGCGCAAGCAAAAAGCATCTGCTTATAATAAATTCCATTTCAACTCCAGCAAAGGTTCATCTTCAAAGACCATCGATTTCAACGTTTTGAGCGGTTTAATACTAAAGATATCGCAGTTACAAATGGTCCGCCGAGACACAATTTCTACCTTCTTGGGTGTTGCAGTGTCGATTGCTATGCGCGGATTGGAAAAAATGACAAAGGAACGTAAGGTGTCGTCGCTAAAGCTCGAGATAAAGAAGCAGGCGATATTGTGGTGAAGCGATCTGACAAAAAGATGAGAATAAGGTGGACCACACATGACCGTTGATTGGTGACGATGGGAACACCCATCAAGATGGGACAGTTGATGGGTGGGACAGGCCGATTTCGTATACTAGGAAAGGCGGTTGACAACGGGCTTTTGTAGTGTGAAGGGATAAGCCAAGTACCATTATTACGCCTGGTCCCGGATATTAATGGAATGGCGAATGTCACGGTCTGATCGGGACATTGGATGTTAAGTGGAGTTCACGTGGACGTGCACGACTAGACCAACTGAGACAAACTGGAGATACGGCATCAATGGCGAAGTAATATATCAGGAACAGCAGAACCCAGTTATCGGAATGAGTTATGAACGGTACAGATGTTGAAGTTGGATGTGATATGGAATTCCCGGCCCGATCGGCCGAGTCACTTAACTCCGCCCTAGAATACGAAGATCGGGTATAGGACAGAACTGGGTATGTGGAGCGGAGAGCCGTACGAGCATTACTAAGCTGAGGCAAGATGTGAGAGTTGATGGATCCATACAGAATTAACGCAAGAAGGTCTGATCAGGTCCAACTTCACGAGAAATGCTGAGTCAGTGCGATCTTCGCATCCCAACATGTAATGAAGGTAAAGAATATGGTCGAGTGAACTGGCAATGTCGATGTGGTGGTAACCCTGAAGTGCTTCGAGGTGATCTGGTGCTCTTCGCCCTGATCACCACCCCGATCAATATGCCGATCGCTGTGCTGATCATGATCTGAACCGATCGGCCCCAAACAGGCTTCCACGTGTGAAGAGAGACAGAGTTTTCAGTTAAGCCGGGTTGGATATGGGGCGAAAAGTGTCTGAGAGGCAGATCTCGAGCTGGTTCCAGGCTGCTTATCGAGAGATCAGGATGGTTGGAGATCGCCATAGAGTTTGACCATAATCAGTCCAGAAGTGGTACGGATCAGTTTGAAGGTGCAACAAAGATGGGTAAGGTGGTACTAACGCAACCGTGCGACGAAGCGAACGGGATCGAAGTATGAGGCAGGCACATGAGTTGGTGTACGGTGCACTAGGTATAGGACATTGCATATATAATAACAGGTTTTGAATTTCCCCCTAAGCAGAGAGTCGCTCTGCCACGTGTCGCGGTCATTGGGAGCACAGGGTTAACTATCCCCCTGTAGCTCAACTTAATTCCCGGTTAAGACGCGCTTAGACGCATTTTGGCTTACCGGAAGGCCCCCGACGGGTTTTGTTTAGGTTTTCAAACCTCACCCCCCACGCGCACGTGTTTGGAACACGTTTATTATTGGAAAGGTTTTGTGGAGATAACGTTTGTGGATTACTGTGGAAGATCGTGGTTTGATCGCGTTTTCATGGTGTCTCGTTGTCTTTCGTTCTTATTGGCTGGCCTGATCGGACGGAGTTTCCTGATCGGTGTCTGGATACTGAAGTTAAGTATCGACCCTGACTCTTTCTCCGGTGAAAACACCCGAGGACACCCGTCTCGAGAAGGTCATCCCTTCCGACCTGATCAAGATCATCGTTTTCGTCACCGAGTCCACCTGAGTGAGTGTAACCACCCCCGATCAATGGGTACACAAGGTGAGATGAAGTTAAGTATTGATTCTATCGCACATGATAACCGGTCGGATGATCGGGAAGATCAGTCAGTCACCATAATGGTGATTCCTATTTTCACTGTTTCATCAGGTCGCGCGCCATCGATTTGACAATGGCGCGATGGCCACTCAAATGTGTCACATAGACTTTTTTGTACCGTCAAGGGCGCATGAATTTGCAAAATTATCCCTGAAAAAATGTATCAAGCTGCCAGAATGATACATTCATTTTAGCTGTCCAAATGTATCATTTAGGGCTCTTGAGAAAAAAAGGACAATCACTGACGCTCCGATGTGCTGACTGCTCAGAAACTCAGGAAAATCTGAGTCGAGCGATCGATACTTGATTTCTCCATCAATATAACGACGCAAAAATGGTGCGAGGGTAAGAAGCTGCTCGACCTGGACTGTTTCGACAAAACGTCGCAGGGTCAGCACCCGCAGTATTTGTGGATCGGATGTTTCGATTCTCGCGTACCTGCCGAGGAAAATTACGGGCCACGCACCAGGAGAGATGTTGGTGCATCGAAACGTCGCCAATCTTGAGGTGAGCAACGATATCAGCTCGCTCTCGGTCGTGCAGTATGCCGCTGAACACCTTAAAGTAAATGACATCATTGTGTGCGGTCACTTCGGCTGCGGTGGTGTACACGCCGCCGTGGAGAACAAGCACTCGACAACTAGCTGCGCAACATTCGTGACGGTAAGATACTTAACTGTTTCGATGGTGCTGCTGGTACTTGTGACTAATTCTTTTTTTTTAAATTCAGTTGTGCGACTACATAGTGACCAGCTGCAGGAGATTGAAGACCAGGGTCACAGCGCTTGCGACGAACAGTGGAGTTGAACACCATTGAACAGTGCATTAACGTATTTAAGATTGGTCTGGTGCAGCGCCACCAAGTCAAGTATGGCTTCCCAAGAATTCATGGACTGGTATACGACCTCGAGAACGGTAAACTCAATGAGATGGACATATGACTTTGACGCTTACGTTCGTCGGTACCGATCCATCTACAAGCTGCACTCTTTCCCCCTCCGGGCTTAGGGTTTTGTTACCAGTGAGAAAAAAGGGTTTTTGGTTGAATGCGTCTCATTATACTTACAACCCAACCAAGTTGGTTCGACTATGGATTTTCGTCTCAGTGGGACTTGAACCCGTCATTTCTCGGTCCCAGGGACAGGGCCTTAACCACTGCACCAACCGGGTCGGTAAGTAAGGGGTTTTGGTTTAGGGTCAGGCGGTAATTCGTAGGTCACGATTACAGGGGGCATGATTAAATCTCTGGTTGACGGACACAAGGAAGAGCCAGGCCGCGTCAGCGCAAAGTTCATCAAGCGTGCCATGTCCAAGATACCGATTCTCTTCAGTGAGACGGAAATTGCAGCGCCGTGGCCAGAGCTCAGGAAGGCGAAGGTGAGACCACCACAGTCAACGTGGGAGAACTTGTCCGGTACTTCGACCACGACTAGAGGGTATCGCCGCTAAATTGAGATGGAACCTTCATTTCATCAAGGATATGCCTCAGACATTAATCATTGTGCGGTAGACAAACAGCAGCAAGAAAAGTTGAGCGACCTTCAGGGAAATAGAAATTATTCTTAATATGCGAGTGTAGCGCATCAATCAATACATGTTGATTAAACCTTGCGTACACGCTGGAGGCAAAATAATACACACTACCTTAAGCTAGCTTGTATTTTTAGATAGCGCTATATCATTCCAACTGGTAGAGATTTTGCGAGCGCAAGAATTGCTAATTGCTAGTGCATCCGTTGCCATTGCCACCGCTTTTGGTGTTCTCGGCCAACTATAAAACATCAAAGTGCGTCAATCAAAGATCCAAGGTATGAGATGGAACTTTGTATGATTTTTTCTTTACCTTGGTACCAACAGGCTGATTCGAGCCGCCGACCATTTCACGAGTTGTAATCAATTCCGAGGCTATGGTGAGGAAAGCCTCTTCTACATTCTGGATATTCTTAGCACTGGTCTCGAGGATTGGAATCGATAGACTGTCTGCAAATTCTTTGCCGTCTCGTACGATACGACCTTGTTGTCTCCATTATAGCTCTTGTTACCGACAAGAAGCTTGCACGTGCCTTCGCTGGCGTATCGGTTCACTTCATTCAATCTGTCATTGACATGGTCAAAGGATCACGTATGATGAAAATGTATGAGATCTAATGTGCCAAGCACGAGATTTCTCCTTAACGTAGCAAATGTCCGAATCCTCGCGTCGGTTACCTGACTCGTGACGTCATAAACCATGATAATACCATCTGCTCCACGATAATACGCACTCGTAATCGTACGGAATCGCTCTTGCAATGGCGTGCAGTAGCGGTTTGCTTTTCCAAGCGTTGAATGCGCTTCGTTTCTGCTAGAATTGCAGCACGGGGTTAGAGCTGGAATATTTGAAGTGCTGGGTTAACTGCGACGGAGGGGTCGAGCCGGGGGAGAGTGGCGGGGAGCTCACGAGGACGACCTCCGGGCATTTCGGCTTGAGTAAGCTGTCACTTGACTTCTGGAAAGGAAATGAATGAAACGCATCAAATCCTATGAATGTCTGCGACATGTATGATGCATTTATTTACGCTGCTTTTGAAATGCATCATTTTGGCCGCTTCATACCGACACCCCCCTCAAATTGTTAAATTGTGAAAACTTCATACCCTTTCTAAACAAATTGTACGTGGACAACATACATATGATTACTGATAACGATTTGTCGCTGCAACACAAGATTACAAAATCCACGACACAGAGAATGCCTGCTGCAAAAGCTCGCCTCACCAAAGAGCAGAAGCAACAGCTTCGCGCTCGCCGCATTTCGAGTCCCCACATGACGCAAAAGGAGCTCGCCGAGTGGGCAAAGGTGATGACGTTTTGTCTTGCTCATGCACCGTCTTGCATGACCGTCCATCGCCTGCTACAAGCGAGTGACAGTATTGGGTACCACCCGCAGCATAAAACAAACCGCCGCGTCTCCTGTCCCGAATTGGAGGAAGAGGTTTTGAAGTAGATTCGGCGGTGCGAGGAATGGAAGATTCCGATCGTGACATGTTCAACTATTCGAGAAAAGACAAGGGCAGTTCGCGAACGCCTGCTTGTTACAGCAGAACCATCAATTTCAGCTAATCTCATATCACTTTCGTTTTCCAATGGCTGGCTTTGATGTTTTCTGAAGCGGCACAGCCTTACATCAATGCGTATATATGGGGAGGCTGTATCTGCCCAGATCACGAGTGTAGAGGAAGGTTGAGCTGCATTGCGCGCCGTCACGGTTGATTACGCACCTCGCGATATCTACAATATGGACGAGACTGCTTTTTTCTACTGTGTAGTAGCCAAGAAGTCGATCGCATCGAAGCGATTCGCAGGTCGTAAGAGTGTCGTGAGAGCTAAAAAAAGCGCATGACAGTTGCTATCGCGTGCAACGCCGATGGATCCTCTAAGCAGCCGCTGCTTTTTATTAGAGGGAGCCAGCGCCCACGCTGCTTTGGTGGCAAGAGCCCTGCAGAACTTGGCGTTGATAACGCCAGCTCAGCAAAAGCTTGGATGAATAGCAAACTATTCCGGTGCTGGGTCGAGCGCTTCAACGAATCAATGCGCATGGAGAAACGAAAGGTATTGCTCCTCCTCGACAATGTTTCATCGCATCGCGTGGATACACCTCTTTTCAACGGGACTCTGCGCATACTCCCACCCAACACCACCTCCTATCTCCAGCCACAGGACGCAGGTATCATCCGGCAGTTTAAGGAAAAAATCTTGCAGATGAAGAATCGGCACATCATCACCTGGTTCGACGCTCTGCTATCACGTGATTCAAATTTACGAAGAGAAGACGTTGAGCGCGAAATTGATGCTTTGCACTGCGTCGAAGTGCTTAAGCCGATGCGCTGGATAAAAAATGTATGGCATTTAGTCACTAATAGTACGATCGCCAATTGCTGGCGTCACACGGGCATCCTTGACGACGACATGTATGAACTCGTCAAGCAAATAGAAGATACTCAACTAAACTAATACAGACCCATGAAGAGCGGAGATGAGGTCAAGAGTAGCAATAAATTTATCAGCTAGTATTGACCACACATGTATTGATACAATCACATACGCTCGCATTTTGCACGAGCCATCAGAAGTGTTTTCAGAAGGTTCACAGATGAGCGTAGCCAGCGGATCGTTCCCACTCGGAACGATCTTGCGGAAAGATGGCTGGACGACGGCGCTTAAGAGCGACCAGAAGGATCGTCATTTATGGAAACAAATCTCTGGTTTGCCCAATGGCAGCATTTTGGAATTGGACGAACGTGAAGCTTCTGGGCGATGGGTAGTTCAGGTCCGTGTGGTCCATGCTCTGAAGTGTTTTGGGACCTAGGTGACCACATCATTGACCCAGACGAACGGTTTTTGAAGCTCTGGAATCTTGTCTTCATGCAATTTTTTCGCAACGAGAATGAAAGCGAACTGCATGCGCTTCCTCGTTGCTCCGTCGATACCGGTATGGGCCTTGAACGTGAGACATCTGTACTCCAAGATGTCCCTATCAACTACCCCACGGATGTTTTCGTGCCTCTGTTGCAAAATATAGCCAGTGTGTTAGATGCTCGGCGCTCGGTTACTTCTCGTCAATCATTTGCAAGTGCTCTTGAAAAGGAACTCGACCCACGCAACAACCAGTTTGGTAGTGGAAAGGAAATTCAGACTCTACGCATTGTTAGTGATCACCTTCGAGCTACTTATGCATTATTGCTCGGCGGCGTCTACCCTTCCAACGTGGGTCGTGGATATGTGCTACGTCGTATCATTAGGCGGGCCATTCGGCATGCTCGGCAGCTTGGTGTCAATGCTGGCTCAGATAGTGTATTGGCTTCAATCGCAGTTCCAGACTGGAGAAATACTGCGGGCTTCCATCAGATGCGTGCAATCGGTTAGAACGAGGAAAAAACATTTGAGCAGATGCTGTGCAAGGGCCATGTTGCCATCAAGAAAGCATTTTCCAAGGCAAAACTATTTCATACAATGTTGACCGGCGCCGATGCTTTCCGACTCTTCGATACGTATGGTATTCCGCTTTATGTCACTCAGGCGATAGCGGAAGGAAAGGGTATTTCTGTTGACGTCGAGGGATTTGAAGCGCACGTGAAGCATCACAAAAAACAAAATAGCAGCGATTTCGTTGGTCAGTGCACTCAGCTTCCACCTTTTATCGATACCAAGAAGTTTCGAGCTACTCAAGTGACGGCTCTAGAAAGCGAATTTGTGGGTTATGATCAACTCGATGTGCCGAATGCTCGTGTACTTGATATTTGGGAACATCCAAGCACGAAGGTAGGGGATTCAACAAGATTTAGCGTGATTCTGGATCGTTGCCCATTTTATCCAAAAGGTGGAGGCCAAGTGGGGGATCGTGGTCACTTAGTCGTTCTTTCTGCAGACAATTCGCAATGTATTAATGTTCCAGTCGAGGACACGACGAATGTGAACGAGAAAGCTATCGCCCTGAAATGCTCTTTGCCTGAGGGAATGACGTACTCGGATATAACAGCATTATTTTTTTCAGCTGATGGATCGGAACCTAGTGCTGAGGCACAAGTAGACCATAGTTTTCGTCTTGGTTGTGCCGTGCACCACACATCAACACACTTGCTTCAATTAAAAGATGAGTTGGGTGAGCACGTCACGCAGGCTGGCTCATTAGTTACAAACGACCGTTTTCGTTTCGATTTTGCTCACTTTGGCGAGCTTTCTGTTGAAGAAATGGCGAGCGTAGAAGCAAGAGTAAATGAGTTTGCAGCTGCAGATTGCCGACGTACTTTTAGTGCAAATTTGTCGCCAATCGTCTGTTTAAAGTGGTACTATAAACTGCAAAAATGGATGTCTGCATACATTTCTATACCTCCCAATACGTAATGAAGGTCAAGCGTATGGTCGAGCGAACTGGCAAAGTCGATGTGGTGGTAACCCTGAGGTGTTTCGAGGTGATCTGGGGCTGATCGCCCTGATCACCGCCCCGATCACTGTGCCGATCGCTGTGCTGATCATGATCTGAAACGATCAGCCCCAAACCGGCTTCTAGGGGTGGAGAGAGACGGAGTTTTCAGTAAAGCCGGGTTTGATATGGGGCGAACGGTGTCTGAGAGGCAGATCTCGAGCTGTTTCCAGGCTGCTTCTCGAGAGATCAGGATGGTTGAAGATCGCCATAAGAGTTTGACCATAATTAGTCCAGAAGTGGTACGGATCAGTTTGAAGGTGCAACAAAGATGGGTAAGGTGGTACTAGCGCAACCGTGCGACGAAACGAACAGGATCGAAGTATGAGGTAGGCACATGAGTTGGTGTATGGTACACTAGGTATAGGACATTGCATATATAATAACAGATTTTGAATTTCCCCCCTAAGCAAAGAGTCGCTCCGCCATGTGTTGCGGTCATTGGGAGCACAGGGTTAACTATCCCCCTGTAGCTCAACTTAATTCCCGGTTAAGACGCGCTTAGACGCATTTTGGCTTACCGGAAGGCCCCCGACGGGTTTTGTTTAGGTTTTCAAACCTCACCCCCCACGCGCACGTGTTTGGAACACGTTTATTATTGGAAAGGTTTTGTGGAGATAACGTTTGTGGATTACTGTGGAAGATCGTGGTTTGATCGCGTTTTCATGGTGTCTCGTTGTCTTTCGTTCTTATTGGCTGGCCTGATCGGACGGAGTTTCCTGATCGGTGTCTGGATACTGAAGTTAAGTATCGACCCTGACTCTTTCTCCGGTGAAAACACCCGAGGACACCCGTCTCGAGAAGGTCATCCCTTCCGACCTGATCAAGATCATCGTTTTCGTCACCGAGTCCACCTGAGTGAGTGTAACCACCCCCGATCAATGGGTACACAAGGTGAGATGAAGTTAAGTATGGATTCGATTGCACATGATGACCGGTCGGATGACCGGGAAGATCGGATCAGTCACCATAGTGGTGATTCATCCGTTTCTGATGGCGATCAGGATCAACGGAGTACCCCCTCCGATAGTTGGTCGTCCGGGCTAGTGGGTATCCGAATTCCGTCCAAAACATCCGTCTTGGATTTGGAAATCGGCTCCACCACAATTTTGTGGCGCTGAAATAGGTCAAAATGAGTACTGATGCGAATCCGCAAGGCTTCCCCATTACGGCACTGCGAGGGACGAACGTACTGCTAGCTCTGAACCATCCGAATATCGATCAAGTGCGGGAAATGGTGGTGGCATCTACCCCAGACAAGATTTATATGGTAATGTATTATGCGGAAAATGACTTAAAGCACGTGATGCAGACCAAGATGAAGGCTCCATGGCTACAATCTGAAGTTAAATATCTCTTGCACTCACTGCCGAAGCCCGTAGCATATATGGATGACCGGTGGTACATTCATTGCGATCTCAAGACTAGCAACATGTTGTATGATGCACGTGGAGTGCTGAAAGGGTGTGATTTTTGACTTGCGCGCAAGTACGTCTCGCCACTAAAACGTACACGCAGCTGGTAGTGACGTTCTGGTATTGTTCGCCTGAGCTTCTACTTGGTGCCAAAAAGTACTCGACGGCAGTGGACATGTGGTCGGTTGGCTGCATCTTCGCTGAGATGCTGCTAATGAAGCCGCTGTTTGCAGGACGTGAAGAAGTTGACCAGACAGATCAGATCTTTAAGTTGTTAGGTGCACCGAACGAGCAGAATTGGCCTGGGGTGGATGAAGATGTACCTGAGGCAAACGTCCGAGTGCGTGGAAAGTGGCCAAAGTATTCTCGATTACGTGACAAATTTCCACTGGCGGCAACTTTTTCGGGTAGCGGATGTTCCTTATCGAAAGCAAGATTTGACCTATTGAGTCGCATGCTTGCTCTTAGTCGCAAACGCATATCAGCCAAGGATTCACTAGCTCATGAATACTTTCGAGAATCTCCACCACGAAAACAACAAGAGTTGATGCCGACATTTCCTGCGTAGACAAAAAACAATGTGATTTAGTTGGCTTTGCGCTCCGTACTTCACTCCGTTTGCTCTACATCTCGCTTGCCTTTTCATCCAAGCAACCGCAATCCCACCTGGCCATACCACGCGCCATCTACATTGCGAACAAAGTCTTTGTAGGTCTGATCTTCGACAAATCATTCACGCGGAAGCGAACCTCTGGTTGCGTCAAGTAAGATTTAACGCGTGGAAAATGTCTGTAAGGCCCTGGTCCAAAACGCAAAAAGCCATTCTCATTCTCAAAAAAGCTGACGCTAAAATTTACCCTACCCCTCCAAATCCATTTTAAGCTTGCCAAGCGATACTCAAACGAAAAACGATTCTCAAGTATTGTATTTTGTGTCCGTCACACATATTTGCGCAATCAAGATGGACAACAATGCCTCTCCGTGACGGCTGTTCTAACAGCCATCACGATGTATATTACGGTCGGCGATGGGACCTAGTGACCTATGGCTACAGTATCCTGTGGGGTATCAAGACAACCGGACAGGATGAAGGATCTAGAGACCACAGGATGCGCCTTATTTGCTCGCCCAGTTTCCTTTATCGTGGTGAAGTGCCACTCTGACCATATATTGCCGCCTACTTGGCGCAGCCTATACGGAATCTTCACGAACTTGTAGCCAGATTGCAACTGTACGAGCACCAGGATAGAAATATTATGTTGTGATGGATTGTAACAGTGGTGCCTTTGTCATACTTATTGCAGAATGACGCTGTCCGGTCCAAGACGCAAATTTAATTGCTTGGAATATGCAGTGAATGAGGTTCGTGAGATGTTAAACAAGTGCCTTCTAAAGTTATTGATTGTCGACACAATTAATTTTTGGCGCGTTATTGTTTAATTCCAGTTGTTGACAAGAGAGGAGCAGCTTAATAAGACAAATGATGTATTTTATCAATCAATCGTGTAATTTCGCGCGCTTTCATATTTATTTAAGTTTTAGTATAAGATGGAGGATAGTCGACGTTTGGCGTTGGAGCGATGGCGGGACGAGAAACGTCGCAATCAAGAGAAGCAAAAGGAGGTGATCCGTAAGGTTGCTCGCTCCGCTCGCCGTGTAAATGCTCACAGGTAAAAGAGTCAAAAATTCTTTCGATAAGAGGCTCAACGTTAACTGCTTTTCATTCTTATACAGAGAAGGTCTAGTGCATACGCAAAACAAAACCAAGCGGCAAATATTTCCATCATTAACAATGTCTGCTGTCGTACGTCAAGTGGTCAGTCATTCAGCTGTATTGGTGCCTGTTTAGGAGGGACAAAAGCTACTGCACAAGACTCCAGCGAAAGTGAGAACCGATACTGGAGCTGAAATTGATCAAACAAGTGCCACACCATCCTCAGAAGAAAGTTTACATGGTGCTAACAAGCAGAAAAGCAAAAGACGAAGTTATATTTCCCCAAGCAACAATACACCGTCGTTAGCTGGTGGAGCGCAGCGAGTACTGAAGCCCACGCGGGCGCTATTGGTAGTGAACAGTGGCGACGACGGATGGAAGGACGGAGGAGACACGGAGGAAATCTCACCGCAAAGTTTTCCCGGACCGCGACGTGTTAGTAGGTTAACAGGTCAGATAGGGGATGCTGATGGTGTACCAGTGACGCCGTTCAAGACTGTCAAAGACAAGACAGGTCAAAATGTAACTCCAAGAGAGATGGTTTCGCTCGGTAGTATTGGTGCTGCACTTCTTGTATCTCCCGATGGTGTAGGGGAGGCAAATGACCTAAAAAATAGCGCTATTTTGGAATCACCAGGGCTACAATCGCGTCCTGTGACGGGTGAAGAAAAGAAAAGTCCGCAGCCGCTAGCTGTACAAGAGGTATCATCCACCTCTCACGACGATACCATTTCAAACAGCGAAAGCTCGCGTCTTGAACGTGAGCTCTCTTTTTCCGATCGTTTTCAAATTCTGATACCAACAAGAACCAGTCTGGATCCGCGCTTGTCATGTGAGAGCTCGTTTAGCAGTACATCACGTGATGACATAAGGGCCAAGCCTATGGACGGCTTAAATGGCAATACCAAATGGGAAAAGAACGACTTCTCAGTCACAAAAGAATTAGGTCGGGGCAGGTTCGGAATCGCGTATTTGGCTAAAGTGAAAGGCTCAAACGTTTCTGTCGCTCTTAAGGTAAGCTTACATACCGATTTTCCTTTAAGTTAGTGCGCTGCTAATATGCCATGTATGCTAGGTTCTTTCCAAGGTATCACTGAAACACGCTTATGGTACAGGTAATTTAAAACGCGAGATTGAAATTCAAGTCCGGCTTCGCCATCCCAACGTTTTGACTATGCACGGCTATTTTTATGACGAAAAGAACGTGTATTTGGTGCTCGAATATGCGCCTCATGGAGAACTTTTGAAGGAGTTGACGAGAAAAACGTGTAGCTGCGCATTATGTGGCCGAAGTTATTGAAGCTTTAAAGTATTGTCACAGCTGCGACGTAATTCACCGGGATATTAAGGTATAATGAATCACCAACTGCATTCTTGTTACCCAAGAAAAACAAACGGTGTGTGATCATTTATAGGCTGAGAATATTCTATTAGGGTACAATAATACAATTATGCTAGCAGATTTTGAGTGGTCAGTTCATGCGCCCTGGCCTTACAAGGTTCGCAAAACATTCTGCGGGACCCCAGATTACTTAAGCCCGGAAATGGTGTTGCATAAGCCTTATGACTATCGGACAGCTGCTTTCATTTACAGCTTTGCCATCTTGTATATCTTAACATGCATGCAATTTCCCTTAAGCACAAGCACCTCTAATCCATCTGGCGAGACCACAGCACGCTTTATGAAATTTTGGCGTTTCGAATCGTGTAAAACTCCTCACTGTCCGTCGTTCGGACAAACACGATGTCCTTACCACGCATCATCACCATCATCTGCGGGATCAAACGGATACAAATAATCCCAAAACAACCAAACAGGTAGGATTAAGAAGAGCGTACCCAACATTTTTTAAAATGACAACCAGCACGAGCCGCATGACTGTCGCATAGAATGAAAATGGTTTCGTGGTCTAAAAGTGCCCTTTATTTGGAGTGGAACACATATAATGAGAATAAAAAGTTTTTGGACCATGGCCTACTGTATCAGTTCGGACTTAATGTAAAAAAACAGATCAAAATTTGCTTCTTATCGGCCCTTAAGACAGATGGTATACGGTAGTCAGTTTTTACCAGCAAGCGATCGTTTTGTGGAGTCTATTCGAGCGACTCAAAGATGATGAACATCATTAAAACGTGAAGGGGCATCGATCTTTCGACTTCTAGTTTCATCGGCGCCTCTTAAAACTCGATCCTTCGTGCTGCAATAAGTAGATCGACTTTTGCTCCTTCGTATCAAGTTCTATCTATGCCTCTCGTCAGTCGTTGTGTGATGATTGCATCGTTAGCACTATCTGTAGCAGCTCACACACCAGGTACAATCCAGCTCCAACTGTCAAACAACCTGCCTCGAAACCAAGCGGTTACTATCATGCAAGGTCCATCTAGCTCTTCAGACACAAACAATGCCCATCTTCAGTCGATCTCGACTCGACTGAGTAAACGTAGCGTCGAAATGGGTCTTCACTCTGGTTCAGGCTCTCACACTGTTCAAGTGACAGTCGGTGACCAACCACGTGAGCTGATCATTGACACAGGCAGTGGCAAGACGGCCTTTGTCTGTGCCGGCTGCAATAATTGTGGCAATCATCGAAAACATTTGGCAGACCATCATCACGACAAAACCAATAATTGTACCTATAGTTGCCAATTTCTGATTCCCACTTTGTGTTGTTTCCGGTACAAGATCATCAACTACAACGAAAATCATCGCGCCCGCTGCAAATGATAATGCGTAAGGTAAAATCGGCTGCACATATAACACTGCACTTGCTCCAACCAACTAAGATTTTCAACAAAAAAGCACAACTTAGAAATGCTTTTTCCAAAATAATTAAAAACAACAACTTACGCCTCCAAGTGGTTCCACAAGTCCACTAGCTTGTCCCCATAAAAACGCTTTCCATGCAGACGCGCCTTCTCTTCTCAGCGGCATGGACACTGCTAATCCTTCAGGGAAATTCTGAAGTCCGATGCCAATGGCCAAATTGACGGCGTTGGCAAAAGTAGCACTGGGACTATGACCTACACTCCCAAATCCCACACCAACAGCCATTCCTTCTGGTAAATTATGCAATGTGTTGAAAATCGTTGTTCATAGTAGACAGTCGAAACGTAGGCCGATAGGTGAATTTAGCTCGATGTTGATATTTGAAGATATAATGCAAGGTTGATTTAATCAATGCAATGTATATTGAGAAGTGTTTATCGCCAACCTATTCGATACCTTCTTCTGCTCTTAATCCTATTCCTGACTTGCATAACTACCCCGCCATCCCAGGAAACCCATGCGACTTCAACTTCGACTTTGTGTGTTTCTATTTCTAAAGTTCACAATGCAAAAAATAGAAATTTGGTGTTCAAAACCGTAACCACCGTGTACCAGTTTTGTACCATTTTCCTTTAGTGTAAAGTAC